>MU034015.1:0-24916 GCA_011833715.1 Carcinoscorpius rotundicauda | reverse complement strand
AAATGGAGAGAAAAATGGATTTTTTTATACAGTTTTTAATTGCCGCAGTTAATGGATCAGTGAAGGTAAACTGGCTAAAGTTAGCCAACATGAACTTAGACCCTAGGAAAGTCTTGTTAAGAATTGGTGGGATATCGTTGGTGTGATCTACTTTGGGATGGAGCCACTCAATATAAGGATTACTTCACTCTTCTATTGTCAAAACAGTTAGTGCGCTTGAATGTTGCACTGAAAGATAAAAAGCCTGTTTTGGTCAATCGTAAAGATGTTGTGTTATATCAGGATAATGCACGGCCCCATACAACAAGGAATACATAAATTGAAGAGCTACACTGGTTGAAACTTCCATCATTTTCCCTATTCTCCAGAATTTTCCCCATCTGATTATCATCTCTTCTGAAGTTTGCAGAACTATCTTGATGGAAAAGAGCTCGGAACACATGAACATTTCAAAACTACCCTCTCTACACTCTTTTCTTCCAAACCCCAACAGTTTCATGGAAGTTCCATTCAGAAGCTTGTGATTCTTTAGCAGAAAGTAATTAATAATTGTGGAACATACATTATTTATTAAATAACATTAAAAGCGTTTGAAATCATTTCTCCTTTACTGAATCTAATATCAAACATTATTAAAGGGATGACAAATATTAGGAACTCACCTACATTGTGTATAGCTATTTCGGAATTTCATTAGAATCATTATAGTTTTCAATCAGGCAACCTTAATATATTTTTTTATGAATAATTTACAATATTTTGTGAATACAAAATCTGTGTTTTTATGTTTCGTCAGTTTCAATGCTTTTTCTTTTTATTTTTAAGATCAGTAGCCAGCTCCTCTTGTCGACTGAGCTGTGATTTGGTTTTTCCTTGTAAATGTTTGTTTATTATTTTCGTAAGATGGTATACAATGATTAGTTGGGTGTAAAATGTATTTTATAGATTCCAGACTTTAATGGGCCGATGTAAGCCCATTTGCCTTGGAAAATGTCTCAAAGAACATGGCATCACCTAATATTATGCAGCGAGAATGACGGACAGCACACAGATACGTTAGATTCATGAGATATATGGTAGGGACAGACACTCTTTAAAAACAGACATTGAAACTGAAACACAACACTGTTGAAACATTCAGTGAAATTTAACGCTAACACTGTTCAAACAGTCAGTGAAACCAATGGTGTTGTAAATATCAGTGAAATTGAAGACTCGTAGGTCAAGTAGTGCCCTACGGGATCCCTGTACAGCAACAAACTGTTATACACGTAATCGCGAAGAACGACCCTTTATTTATACTCTAAGTACAATTTGTTAAATAAGTTTAAAGAAGAAATTGTCTTTTTTATAACTTAACTTTAAACATCTGTCTTTCTTCACTGCTATCCCTCACTTATCTGTTTTATATTTCTGTCTTTATTTTCCTTCCCTTTCGCTTACGTCATATATTTATAACAATTGATTGACAAATATTTCTACGCTTTTAACCAATACAAACTATTAAAGACAACAATAAAATGGAACCACAATATTATTGGATATTTGCGTTTTGTAACTAAGGAGACAAGATATTGAAGTAGGAACCGAACGGTGAGAAGAAGTTATAAGGTTTTGAATTTTATTGTATATTCACATGAGGTCATTATATAAACCTGTATTAATTTATTGAAATGAAAAACAAAAGTTAAACAACATGTACGTAACATTCACGTTACTCTACATTTTGTGAGAGGCTTAGTAATTAGGGATGGCAAACATTAGGCTGTTTTAGATTGCGCCGTGCTGGAAAATTTAGAAAAATCAAATGATTTCTAAAAAAAAAAAGATTCTTTTTACGGCAAATACAGCAGGGGGAAAGTGTTCGGACCGTGTTGATAGAAACGGTCATTTTTTATCTGTTAAACGTGCTGTCATTTATTCAAAAAACAAAAGTTTTTTTCTTTTAAACTTCATTTCTTCAAACTATAAATTACATCAGTAAAGATACAATCAGGTTTAGTCCTAGTGAGAGCTGGGTTCTTGTCAGAAGGTGAGTACTTAACGTTTTATCAATGATAACCAAAGGAATGTTATACGTATCGTATTTATTTTTATGATTCTCTGAATCTAGAATGCCAAATTGTAGGCTTTAAGTGAAACATAATTTTAAATGTATACTAACAGTTTTACTCAGAAATATTTTAGACTCTTTAGTTTTGTAACATTCATTCAATGCACGTCACAAAGAAAAATTAACACCAATCCAGACTTTCATGTTTGTTTACATGTCAACTCTGACGAGTTTCTCCAGAAGACAATCTACCTATTGTTTTAAACACCTAATCCCAAATCCTATGATTGTATTTGCTAACTAATTTTCATTTCTTCATATACTAATTACTCGTGTCTCGTTTTTTGTACAATTTTCTTAGTGGTTTACTCACGACAATCTTTTTATTTCACTCTTGTATGATATCACAGAATGGATCTGCACAACAACCAATGAAATCCGGCTTTGAAAGTAGTTACAGACAATATTTGAATGTGATTGCACAGAGAACATTATGTACTGCTTGTTTTATATAGATCATGAGCAGTGGTGTCTCTCTATCAATTTATCTTTGTCTTCTGTTTATGGTGGCTTTTTCTCGCGCTGAGTTTGAAAAAGCGGATAAAGTCAAAGTTCATCATTATATATTTAAATAACAGTATTAGAGGTATGAATAATGTTGACAACAAACAGGATATTCTACACTAACTTGTTAGGATTTAATAACACTGTCATTCACATGTCAACATGTGACGTAACGGTATGTTATTGTTGAGTGTCTCTTATCAGAACACTTTGTAGACAAACATGGAACATCAAACAAAGAAAATTAAACTCTTTTTAACAAACTTACTTTACTTGTATTTTTATTCATTTCTCAGTTACCAAAAGACCCACCAGAGAACTACAAACATCGGTTATCACTACGCAGGAATTTCACCATAGCAACAGTATAGTATGAGTTATCAGCAACGAGAAGTCTCACCAGAACGCGATAAACATAATTTTTCAGTGACCAAAAGTGTCACCACAACACCACAAATATGAGTTATAAGTAACAAGAAGTCTCACCAGAATACTACAAACACGAGTTTTCAGCAACGAGATGTCTCAGCAGCATACTAAAACAGTGATAAAACTTTCAGTGAAATTGAAGACCAAGAGTGTTGAAAAAGTCAGTAATTTGAAGAGCAACAATGTGAAAACAGTCACCGAAACTGAAGAACAACAGTGTTGAAACAGACCATAAAAGGGAATACCAACAGTGTGAAAACAGTCAGTGAAACTAAACACCAATAGTGTTATAACAGAAGTTAAAATGAGTTCCAATAGTGTGCAGAAAGACATTAAAACTAAGCAGCACCAGTAGCATTAAAATACTGTGAAATTGAACACCAACAATGGTGAGGTGAAAACCAATATTGTTGAAACAGACAGTGTAAGTGAAGGAGTACAGTGTGAATACAGTGAGTGAAACTGAACACAAGTGGTATTCAAATAGCAGTGGAATTCAATATCAACAGTGTTGAACAATTAATGAAAGTCTAATAGTGTTAAAACGGTGAGTTGAAGACCAACAGTGTTAAAACAGAATGGAAAGTGAAGATCAACAGTGTATGTACCAACAGAAATAAAATTGAAGATAAGTGAAAATTGAAAGAGACAGTGAAATTTAATGAGAACAGTATTAAAAAAGCTGGTGAAACTGCACCAATGGTATTAATACGGACAGTGAATTTCCAGATATACACTTTTGAAATATGCAGTGAGAGTGAAAAACAACCGTGTTGAAATAGACCCTAAAATTGATGACCTTCACTCTTGAAACAGTCATTCAAAGTAAAGATCAGCTGTGTTATAATGGGATAAAAGTGACACAAACACTGTTGAAAGACACAGTCAAATGAAAGACCAACACTTTTCAAACAGAATTGAAACTGAAAACCAACACTGCTTAAACTGATATTGAAATAGAAGACGTACAGTATTAAAAGTCATTGAAAGTGAAGACCAACACTGTTGAAATACAGTGAGATTGAACACCTACACTGTGCAAACCGTTAGTGAAACTGAAGACCAATAATGTTTATAAAGTCAGTAAAATTGAAGACGTACACTTTTCAAACTTTCATTTAAAATGAAGGCCAACACTGTTCACACAGACCGTGAAATAGAAAACCAATACTAATGAAACAGTCATTAAAATTGAAGACCAATAGTATTAAAATATAATTAAAGTGAAGATCAACTCTGTTGAAATAGACTGAAAATTAAGACGACACAATTAAAACAGATTGAAATTGGATAACGTTTGTGTTGAAAAAGACAGTAAAAGTGAAGACTAAAAGTGATAAAATAGAAGTGAAAGTGAAGACCAACAGTGTGAATACAGTTTTTCGAAGTAATGACCAGTAGTGTTGAAAAAGAAATGAAAGTGAAGACCATCAGTGTGAGAACAATAGTGAAACAGAAGACAAATAATACTGAAAAAGAGAGTGAAATTGAAGACCAACGGTGTTGGAACAGTCAGCGAAAATAAAGACCAATAGTGTTAAAACAGTCAGCAGAAGTCAACACCAATAGTGTTAAAATTGAAGTAAAAGTGAAAACCAGCAGTGTTTAAACAGACAGTGAAAGTGAAGACGAACAGTTTGAAAAGAGTCAGTGGAATTTGCGACCAAGAGTGTTCAAACAGAAGCAAAGGTGAAGACCAACAGTGTAAAAACACACAGTGCTTCTGAACACCAAGTGTTAAAAGAGACATTGAAATTGAGGACCAATAGTGTTGAAGCAGACAGCAAAATTCAAGACCAACAGTCTTTAGACAGTTAGTGAAACTAAAGACAAACAGTGTTAGAGTCAATGAAACTTAAGAACAACAGTGTACAAAGGGACAATAAAACTGATGACCAGCACTATCGAAACAGATGTAAAACTTTAAGACCAACAGTGTTTAAACAGCCATTGAAACTGTAAACCAACAGTGTTAAAACTGACAGTAAATGTGCAGGCTAACTGTGTTGATACAGTCAATGAAAGTGAGAACAAACAGTGTTGAAACAGACAGTAAAATTTAAGGCCAACAATGTTGAAACAACCAGTAAATGTGAAGACCAACAGTGTAAAAACAGTCAGTCGAAGTTAACAAAAATTGTCTTGAAATGGAATTTAAAGTAAAAATCTAAATTGTGAAAAATTGCACCAAAATAGTTAAGTAAGTAATTTTTTGGACTTACAATACTTAAGTCCGGTATTATATTTTTCAAGAACAAAAATTACAACTATAAAAAATGTGAGTTGGCAGTTTATGTCCTGTAAATTATGTTTAAAATAACTATCATACAAAACAATGTACTTAGTATCTAACCTAAACAAATACGAAAAATCACTGAACACAAAAGCTAGATAGAACTAGCTTATAAACTTGAAAAATAGAATCAAACGAGACAGAGATATAAAAGGACATGCCACTTCACCGAATACTGAACACTTCAAAAGGAAAGTAATTCATTTTTATCAGGTTATCCCATAAGTAATGACCCAAAATTTAACACCTACTTTGTGTAAAGCTATCTCGGAATTTCATTAGAATCATTATGGTTTTCAATCAGGCAACCTTAAAATATTTCTTTTATGAATAATTTACAATATTTTGTCAATACAAAATCTAAGTCTTTATGTTTTGTCAGTTTCAATCATTTATGTTTTTATTTTTAAGATCAGTAGTCAGCTCTACTTGTCCACACAACTGTGATTTGGTTTTTCCTTGTATATGTTTGTTTACTATTTTAGTAAGATGGTATACGAGGGTTAGTTGCTTTTAAAATGTACTTTATAGATTCCAGATTATAACATAGTATCATAATAAACATAATGGTTAAAGTTCATGTATGCGATTTCGTTCTATAAGTTAAGAGAAAGTGCATCTTTATTATAAAAGACGGATAATGGTAGGTAAGACACTATATGTGTTTTAATGACATGTAGATCAGAAAATCTAGATGAGTTTTGTATTACTTTAAAACTAGAATTCGTACCATCCGTACATAGCACAATGAACGATAATTATGATACTATTTGGAGAATATTCCAAGTTTGCTTATAGTGAGGAACCTATGTATTGGGAAAGAGGCCGGCAATCAACTTTACCTCCCTTTATCATACAATGCATACGGACTGTTCTTTTTACGGCATATTTATGAGCATGCGCAATTTCAGAGCTCTCAGAATTCATCAAAAACTAATTGTATAAATACCGGTAGATGAGATGAAGGAGAGGTTTATGGTTTTAGTTATTCTATACGTATTTTAGAATTTCGAAAAGATGGAGTGTATGATTGTTTTAGGAATTTTGATTTTATATTTAAACCTGACGTCGTTGTATTTTTATCCTACAAGCCCCTTTAAAGTCACGGTATTCATTTTGGACGATAATGAAATGACGAGGGATGTAGAACGTCGGTGTTCGGGAGGTTGGCGAGGGCGCTACCACTGTCTCTCCAACGGAAGGTCATTTAACTACAACTATGAACTCTTTAATGAAATATTGTTAGATGATGAGATGATTTTGTATGATTTGTATAGATTAAAATTGTACAGTCTTTATCATTGTGTGAAGTGGTATTTTGGAAGGTTTCATTAGTTAAACTTCATTCAACATTATTACGTAAACGCTTCTTCCATTATAATGAAGAAAAGATGCATCTCCAGCGACTGTAATTCATTGTCGATACCCGTAATGTACATGCATACATAACCACACACATATATCGGTCTGAATTTCTGTTCCTTCTAAACCATTCTATTAGAAACTGCGCTTTAAAACAAACCTTTCCTTCAGACTTTTTATACAATTACTACAGCGTATTGTTAGGCATTTATTACTCAGATCGCCTTTTGCATGGTATTTCTAATCATATGACAACAAAGACTCTTTTTTCCTTCTCTTTTTTACATAATTTACACACTAATATCTATTCTTGACATTCAATAAATCTAAAACCCAATTTTTCTAATCTTCATTGTATTTCCCACCACTTTTCACGAGTATCTCTATTCCTCTTAGTTTTGCTATTTTGAAATATTTTCTATTCTTTGTAATTTTAGATATCGCATCCATATTTTTATTTTTAACCTTTTTATTTTAACCTTAATTCTTTTCTTCATTGTACTCTTGTTTGAGATCCAAATCATTCTTCATTGATTTCTCTACGTATTTAATCCTCAGATCTCTATTTAATATAATCTAACCGAATTGATATCAGTCTCCATTCTTGAACGTCTTTCTATGTGACATTCGTCTCCATTCTTGCCATTTTATATGTTTAACACCGTAACCTTTATTCGTTGTCTAACTATTTACAATTCGTAGACCTGTTCTTCACATTTTGATGTAAATCTCTTTTCCAGATCTGTTTTCTCTTACCTTCTAATTGATTGTCATTCATCTCTCTTTTTCAACATTTTCCGAAGTTTTAGTAAAAAATCTCAATTCAAACCCTTTTCTTAAGAACTTATTTCTTAGATTTCTATTTTATATTCTCTTATCCACTGCTTGACATTTATGTCTTTATTAATCATTTTTACAACGTATTTCACAACCGAATCTATATTCCTCTCCAATTTAGCTAACACCGAAATCTTTTCTTTGCATAACAAACTTGTTGCAACCCACCTCTTTATTCTTCTTCGTTTTGCTATTTTATAATCTTTTTTCTTGCACCCGGAATTATCTATTAGGCAGACCTTAATTTTCACTTGGGACATTCAATTGTGACTTGTAATCTGGAATGCATTGCTTGTAATTTCTAGTCTGCTCGACAGTTGGAAGCTGAAAAGAGCTTGACCGATGTTCACTGGTGTGTAAAACACGCGCTTCCAAACCTGTAGTCATAATACTTGTTTACTTTGTAACTGTTAATTGTTTTCTTACTAGCTTGGAATGTAACATTTTTATCACATAAATAATGACCTATTAGATTCCATGTTCGTGTCCCTTTATTGTATCATACCATAAAAGAGTACATTCAGCAGAAATACTTCTGTATACAGAGTTTACAAAATTTCAGTGATACAAATGTCTCACGAACAGGTGCGAAGATACGGGGGAATAGGGGTACAGCTATGTACCTCATCCCCCTTCATTTTAGATGGGAGATATTGTTCATACAGTGATAAGCCTCTACTCGAATTGTATTGCTAGTTTTTGTTTAGGTGTTTTTATTTAAGAAACGTGCTTATAGACATTATATCACAACGTGTTTACCTTTTGATGAGCTTTAACAGAAATATTATATATTTGTGATTGTTTAAGAATTTCTCGAGAAACTTGTAATTACTTGTGTTGTAACTAACACACATTATTCTCCCAGCGATTCCCAGGCGGTCTGTTGGCTCTGTAGTCACTGTGAGATTCGCGCGTTCGACTTAAATGCATTGTAAAGTTTAGTTGTAACTTAGTTTTTCAATAAAGACTATGTTAACCATGTTAAGTCATCTGGGAAAAAGATTCCTATTCTGACAAGCAAGTGTCTGAATCTTTTCGATATTAGACCATTCTGCAAGTCAATTACTTGAACTACAAGTGATAGTGCAGATAATCCATCAACCTCAAGCAAAGGAATAGAAACATCTCCTACAGAGGAAATACCATTTTCATCAGAAGACGAGTCTCAAAATGCTTGTGCAACTATTGCACATAATGAACCACCAGATAGTTGTGAAACAAGTTTGTGCAGAAATGAATAATCTGACACTCCACAAATTCAGTGTGGAAAGACATTTCGTCCAGACGCACAACTAATATCACGACGTAAAAAAACAAAATCTTAAAATATAAACTTCCAGTACAAGTGGTTTGAGTTCCCACGGCTGCACTTCGACAATCAGACTCAAAAAGTTGTATGCTTTCATTGTACCAAGGCGGTAAATATAGGCCTTTTTTACAGGGAAATCGGAGATGCCAGTCGGGTATACCTTCATATAAACTGGTTTCTGCAACTGGAAAAAGGCAAAACAAAAATTCGATGAGCACCATTCCTCCTCTCAACACAGATTCGCTATATCTCCAGAAGGTTCACTTGATGTAGCTCCAGTGACTGTCCAGTGACATGATGCAAAAAAGAAAGAGCAGGTAGAATGCAAAAGAAGTCTAGCCAAAATATTCAGAAGTTTACGTTTCTTACTGCGTCAAGGTTTAGCATTACGTGGACATTCTGATACGGAGGGGAACCTCCTGCAGTTAATGGAGCTCCTGGAAGAGGAGTTGACGGCCTATTTGTGAAAGAAAACCACATTCACATCACAGCCCCACGCGCGGTATCAGTCGTGGCGTTGACGATGTGAAATTATTTCAACTTTCGACCGTTCAGCGCTTGCCATGTGAAATATTATCAATGTACGTCGTGAAACGCTGTGCTCGAGGTGTCTGAAAAACCAAAATGTTGTGAGCCGACTAGACCGATGAAATCGTAGTTTGAGCAGGGATATGTAGGCTAAAGTGAGTCCTGTGATGTACGTAATTTAGAAAAAGGAGAGAAGAGGTAATAATAGTAAAGTAAAGTTAAGTTAAGGGTTAATAAGAAAAAAAGGAATATAGTAATAATAGTAACAAAGTATGAGAATGAGGGGAAAATATAAATTAAATTAAATAAGTAAGATGATAATAATAAAATTAAATATATATGTGTCATTAAAAATATGGAAAAATACAGTGAAAAGAAATATACGAAGAGGTCCTTTCGGGGTCACAGTACCTGGGATCTGTAAATCCAATTAATTTCTTTGGGGAAACAAAAGTGCACGGTAAAAACAATTTTTACTCAGTAAACGTCCAATATTCTTCCTGCCCAGTAGGCAGAGATAAAAACATTATTATGTTTAATTAATACATAATAAAGGAAGTAAGATTACGTTCTTTTAGGTGAGGTTGTTTGTCATTTTGGAAGGAGAGATATCTTTGGCACAAGTGGGTGGGGTTCTAGTTATAGATGTTATATAAGTAGTCTCTATACAGTTTTAGTAACTTTGTTCTGAAGGTTCTGTACCCTTGAAAATAAGTAGCTGGACATGTTAACTGGAGGTGACACGCCACTTGTCACATTATAGTGATATAGTGTTGAGTGTCGTTTGGAATATAGCCGCAGCATTGTGTGGGTAACTGTTGATGCTCGATCTGGCTCTATCGTCAGCAAACTGTGATTATAACGTGCAGTTGAGTGGAAGAATAGTATATCGTTGAGATAAATGTTGTACAGGATTGGACTGAGTACTGAACATTGGGTCAGTTAAATTTATAGGGTGGAACTTGATTCGTGAATTTTGACCTTAGCTTTAATGTTCGTGGTAAAACTAGATATCCGTCGGACAATCTGAGGTGGTAAACCTATGGTGTGTGTTTTAAACCGGAAGCCGTTGTGCCAGAATGAAACCTGTCGAAGAGGGTGGCTACTGTGGATTGTTTGCCTTTGAAGCCGCGGAAAACGGATTCAGTAAGTTTAACAAGATAGTCCTTTGTTTGCCTGTTTTCTCTACTAACATCTCGGTTATTACGTCTTGTGTTCATGGATTCCAGATTGCAGATAATTCTGTTGATTATCGCTTTTCCCAATAGTTTACCTGGAGTGTTGAGGAGACCCATCCGTCTATATTTACCGTAGTTAGTGAGATCGTTATCTTTTTTAAATACAATGTTAATAACAGCTACCTTCCAGGATCTCGAATAGTATCTAGATACGAAAGAGAGATAAGAATACCTTCCTTACTACTTTCTCTTTCAATATTATTAATTCATCCGTTTCAGTTTCAAATGTATCATCCCACTATTGAACCCTCTGGATTTAAACGTGCTTTTTGAATGAATTGCACATGTTTTAGGTCCAATACAGTTATTAAATTGTTACTTGTTCACACATTGACAAAAGTTTTTGTATTAAGACTAAATTTCATATACTAGCCCATATATATAATCGTAACTGCGTGGCTGTCTTTACTAGCTGTCCCTAATTTAGCAGTGTAGAATTAGAGGGAAGGCAGCTAGTCATGACTACCCAACGCCAACTCTTGGAATACTCTTTTACCAACGAATAATGAATTTGACCGTCACATTATAACAAACTTGTTCGTAACTACGTTAATAACTACGTCAGTTCTGTTTTTGTTTAACCAACATCATCACAACCAATTGGAATTATTAATACGATTCAGTTGTTAGTATTGAACTGAAAAATCGTTATTTCACAACTTTGTTATTACGTCCAGTATGGTGGAATAAACAAAGTCTGTCAGGTGTATAACGTCACGTGCATATTTTTAATAACGGTCTCGCTTCAGCCATTGATACCCGTACACATAGTCACACCAGTCACAATGACACCTATAATTGTTTCTCAACAATCATTCTAACACCCAAATTGTCTCACGTCGGTTATATTAACATGATATAATCAACCTTAGTTACACTGATGCACATCAGGTCGTGCAACGCTCACCTTGATTCTAATTTAAACACAAAACAGTAGTTAGGGTTATTGTTATAGTTTTATTAATTTCAAAGTGGTTACATTATAAATAATATAAAACACATCCTTTTTCATTCCGAAATCATCTTTTATCTCTGAATCATTTTCAACATTTGTTATTTCTTTGCTGTAAATTTACCATACCAAGCAGCATACAACTAGAAACTTTTTACATTTTCTACCATGAGTGCATCTTGTGTTATTAACAGGTTGTTTGTTTTCTGAATTTCTTACAAAGCTGTCTCCTAGTCTGTTTATGAAGATAGACTAAAGGGAAGGCAACCAGTGAACAATCACTAACCGCCAGTTCTTGGATTTATCTAATACCACAGCAAAAGGGATTGACCGTCACATTATATAGCGTCTTTACAGAAGAAGTGGTAAACATGTATGACGATGGGTGTCGATCCACTGATGTGTAAACTACGAGACAAGCACCTTAATCACAAGGTCATGTCAGGCGTCATTAACAAATAAACATTTCCAGGAGAAAACGTGAATTTTTGATTGCAAGAAATACGTTTAGCTGAGCATTTTATGTCGTAAGATTTGTTTCATAGGAAAAGGACACAAACAGAGACTTGTATCAATACAATAAATATTATAATCAAACCATAGAATTAAACTGATTTCTCCTTGAAAGAAAATCAAAAATATTTTATGTTATACTAAGTGTAAAATCTGTAACAAGTAACTACAGTAAAATATATCTCTAGAAAATAAGTTAAATCACTCAAAGTAAGAGACGTCCGATTGTTTAGATGATATTCAATTTAAACAGGGTCTAATCTGACTACAAAATTAATTTATTTGGAGCAGTAGATAAGGTTTGAAACATGATCCAGCATGAAACATTTTTTGAACAATTTTTTGACTGAGTAAAATTCAGTTGCCCACTTGAAGGTATTAATATTCCTAAGAATTAAGTTATAATACCATCTATGTATCATCAAACTAAAATGGCGATGTAAAATATTATGGATTGTGATCCCTTAAAATTAACAAATAATGCACAAGAAAATGACAATAAAATTCATGAACTGGTAAACATACTTAAGGCAGGTTTCGGGAGTATTGATAAAGTTATTACCATAAAAAGACGAATGTGACAAATTGTATGAATTCATTAAGTTTTTTAATCACGAAATTAGCATTAATGATTTCTGTGACTATGTGAAAAATGTCTTTCGAAATCACCATAATCAAGATATTTCAAAAACTGTACAAAAGGCTAAAAATATTATAAGTAGTGGTATTCTTAGTTCCGCAGAAGCAGAAAAAGGTTTTTCAATAATGAATATTGTATATTCAGATGAAAGAAGCCGCCTCACAGTTGAAAATGTGGCAAACCTGATAACAATTGATTTGATTGGCCTCCCACTGGTTTCACAGAATCCCAATTTCCAGTTCAAATTTGGCTATGAAAATACACACAGTTGATGACAACGGGTTCAAGCGTGGAAATAATAAAGATTTTAATGATAATCAAGTGGCAATTTGGAAATATTTAAAGCATGTTGAATAAATTATTTGAGTAAGATATTTTTCTTGTTATTTTTAATCACACAAAATTGTGGTGTTTAACGCGACATATAACTGGTTGTTAAAATAATTGAATTCCATCACTGTTCTAAACATTATTCAATTTAACCAAACTGCGTCGTTTAACCAATACGAAATAATGATAAAAGTGTAAGATGTACTTGAAGCTTCCTTTGTAATTGCAGATAAACATAATTATCAATTTTAACATTCTGGAAGGGAATAAAATAAAAAAGTTTTTTGAAAGCTAGGCTGCAAACCCACTTAAGGTTCTAAAAATATTTCAGTATAGTTTCACGCTGTAGATGTGAAAGATCTCATTTTTGATTATAATATATTATATTTTTGATATAATAGCCTTTACACAAACCCTTACATGAAATATGCTCATCATTTGACATGAGATTTTCTTCACAAACTTTGCATTTAACGTTTTCCATATCCACACACAAACTGTTAAAACAATATACCATTTAATTGTTCCTAATTAAATAACATCTTCTAAACTACTTCTGAGACACGTAAATTCAGTATTGTTGACGGTCTACGGTTAAGTACTAAACGGTTACAATTGAGGGTCTGTAATATTTCGTGATTCGAACGAATCATGAACCTCAGAGGTAAATGACTACTTAATTTAGTGCAGTGGTTCTTAACATTGTTAGAGGTACTGAACCCTTCGTAATTGGTAAAATAAAATATGATTTTTTCAAATGAAAACATAAGTAGATATTTTACTCTTGCACAAAATGAGCCATGCATCAATTGCACATAATATGACTGTGTTCAAAGAACAAAACCAACAAAACATGAATTTCACACAAAAACATAACTCAATGAATATTTACCGTAAATCAATGTGACTTTTGCTGTTGCCTTTCAGAGACAAGTTCAGCAATGTGCGGCTTTACCTTGACGAGTGCCACTCTTATATCATTTTCGCAACAAAGTCTGTTCCTTTCCTTTGTTTTTATGCCTGCCGTCCTCGAAAAGATTTGCCCACAAAGAAACGTTGTAACAAACGGTATGAGTATCTCATATCTCTGCAATAAGAGAGTACGCTACCCTCTTTGGTGACACCAAAACGTTGAGAGTGTTGTTGTTCTAAAAAGTTTCTGTTGAACCTGACTCTGCTGAAGTTCAATAATTTTGTCGAGATATTCATCATCGACATCTGTTGTTCCAACACTAAACGTGAACGGCTGTCTCAACCATACTGGATATGACTCTCTGGTGAAGAAGTGTCCGACGAGAGACTTTGCGAGCTCATTTAAGTGCATTGCAATTGCTTGCTTCAGTCCCTCGATTAAAGAAATTTCGTTTGTTTGTTTTTTTTTAATTTCGCACAAAGCAACTCGAGGGCTATCTGTGCTAGCCATCCCTAATTTAGCAGTGAAAGACTAGACTCTAATCCATATCACAGAATAAATGTTCACTATAACCTAATTCATATTCAGGCAGAACCAAACTCATTACATCTTTAATTACTTCACTGTAAATTCTGAAAAATTACAATGAACATAAACTGGAAAACAACTCTTTTTTATACCAAACAAAATTTTATAATTTCCCTGCTGATGTGAGAAATTCTAGGTTTGAAATTTTTCTGGCTAAATTTTTGGCAACAATATCTAAAAATTATCAAAATGGCACACTGATTCACAATATAATTATTCCCAGATTTTCTATTGATGTTTAGGGCATCCCATTTTAAAATTCAAAGTTGATACTATTTGCATGGAAATAAGAAATGACACGTAACATCAACTTATATGTCACCACAAAAAATGGACAAGAACCTATCACACACGTGAAGAAATACTGATTTGTTAAGCTTTACTAACTAGATATGTCAAATACAACACCTTTTTAATACATCCCTGAGAACACTGTTGCTTTGTTGACTAGGTTTGCTGCTCGCATTATTTCCATGTCAGTAAAAGTTTTATCTATAGTAAAATGATTCAGACAGAATGTGGTTTTTATTGTTAAAATTATTTAAGCATTGATTAAGTGATTAAGTAACGTTAGGATTTCTTATTACAGATATTCTAAAGTCATATAACGCAATTCATGATGATGCAATACTCACTTGAACTAAAAATGTATTCTTAAGACAGCTGGTATAGGTATTAACACTTTAATTACAATAAAGTGCAGAACAAAGTTTTTGGCAGAATTACAAACTCTCTCTGTTAACCTGAAGATTGTCTAAAATGGTCAAAACATTTTTCTGTACTTTATTTGAATTAAAGTTTTACTTTAATACTCATACCAGCCGATTTGAGAATACATGTCAAGTAATCCTTGTAGAAAGTCCCGATGAAACATATAACAAAAATAAAGACAGAGAAAAGTTTTAATTTCAAGCTCTGATTAAAAATGCCAGGGTTACAAAATTATAAGGGAAGATCTGTGTTCTACCAATATTTTCCACTCAGTCTGAGATGTTTGGGAAGGAAAATTTATAGAAGTAGAATAGACCAGGCATGACGAGACACAGATTTGTTTAGTAGTATGACAGTGACTCAGATTTGTAATGACAATCATCACAAAAGAACCACAGAGGCTCATAAAATATCTTCAAGTGCTGTTTAACCCTACTTCAAAGTGTTTTTGATGACTGGCCAGCTCTTAACCAGACACTTGAGACCAGTGTAATATAGCTGAAAATTGCATGCAATAATAATAAAGACATGGGAAAAGAATACACATTCATGACTGAGCTGGAATCCTTGTTTATAGAAGTCCAATTTAAAGGACTCACCATGCCTTTGTCAATACAGATGACCGAAAAAAGTAAAATTAAAAATGACTTGATGACTGCTTCAAGATCTTGGTGAATAATGAATAATTTCACATGCATAAAAAACAAAATACTCTAACAAATACAGGTTAGTAAAATAAACGTATAATGGTAAATCTGTTACACCATCCAGGTTACCTGTGTTTAAATTCACATTTAATGATCAATTAATCTTTACTACTAGTCGCATCTAATTTGACAACAGATTTAAGTGAAAATTGTCATAACTAACGGGGTGCCTTTTACTCTCATAGTTTTGAAATTGGTTTGATTTTATGTCCTTTCAGGTATAGGTTATTTGAATGGACTTTTATCTCCTGCTTTCCTTCAATGAAATATTTTGCACCTTATTTTTTGTTGATTTATAGGTTTACTATTTGTATTTACTTTGTAAAACAATAATCTATCTGGCAATACATTGGTTGGACCTATATGTGCAAAAATGGCTCGTTTGGGTTGAGAAAATATTCTACATAGAAAGATGAACAACGTTTCAACCTTCTTCGGTAATCGACAGATTCACAAAGAAAGAGAGAAGAAACTGACCGGAAGCTGACCACATGTTTGAAAGCGGTTGTGTGATTAGTTTCGGAATGTAGAGGGTGGGCTGAGATGTTGAATATACAACTTATTTATTTATTTATTTTATTATTATTATTTATAATATTATATTTTAATACAGATATAAAGGTGTTCCTTTGTATTGGTTTATTTTGGGCGGAAGTTGTTTTACAAGTAAGGCTTCTTTAATTTTGCGTTTATTTATGTTTGTTTCTTTATTTAGTATTTGATATTCTACGGCTATGTTGTGTGTATTTGACTTGCAGTGTTCGAAAACGTGTGAAGGTGACTTTTTAATGTCTTTAAAAGTGGTTTCCATTTTTCTACTTGCTTTTCCAATGTAGAAGTGGAAGTTATTACATTGTATTTTATAAATAATGTTGGTGTGATGTTTGTCACTGTAGTTCTTACATAGTATAAACCTCAGTTTTGTGTCTGGTTTTTCAATAAATTTGGTATTAACTGGAATGTCATATTTTGTTACTAGTTTTTGCCATGTGTTGGTTATTTGTCCGCTAATGTCGAGAATATATTACATGCAGCAGAAAATGGTTTCGTGATTTTTTGATTTATGTGACATATTTACTTTTGTTGGTCGATTTTGCTTTATGTCTGGGTGGGTGAGCATAATGTCTACAACGGTTTGTGGAGGAAACTTATTGATGTTGATGAAGTATTGTTTTATTTTGTATAATTCATCGTTAATTTTATCTGATGAGCATAGATTTATGGCTGTGTTTATTTGGTTTCTAAGTGTGTTGAGTTTTCGTTTTGTTTCATGTGCTGAGTCCCAAGGAATGTATAGAACAGTATGGGTTATTTTTCGGTGGATTTCTGTTTTAACTAATGTATCGGTTCTTGTAATTTTGAGGTTAAGAAATGATAGTTGATTCCTTTCATCTTGTTCACATGTGAAGTTGATGTTTGGATGCATAACGTTAATGTGATTGAAAAAATTAAGTGTGTGCTCTGTAGATATGAATCCCGCAATCTTGTCGTCTACATATCTATATCAGTATTGTGGTGGATATAATGCTGTGTTTCAATTTGTGTCATAAAAATATTAGTTGGAACTAGTGATACTGGATTGCCCATGGTTAGGCCACTTGTTTGTATATAGTTGTGGTTGTTGAACATGAAGTTTGTCTTTATCGTGGTGAATTCTATGAGGGTTGCCAATTGGTTGCTGGGAATTTGATAGGTTAGGGTCTCGGATATAGAGTTCTAAGGCTATCTTGCAGGCTGCAGTGGTTGGAACTTCTGTAAAGAGGGATATAACATCAAAACTGGCCATTAAGGCTTGTGATTAATTTGATTTAGATTAGACTTGAAACTAAAAGAGTCTTTGATAAGTGAGCTGGCTGATGTTACATATTTGGAGAATGCCCATGCTATGTATTTACCAAGATTGTAATAAAACGATTCACATGTGGACATTATTGGTCGTAATGAACAATCTGGTTTCTGAGGTTTAGGGATTCCGTATACGGGCATTTGGTGTGCGTGAATCGGTTTTGCAAAGGTAGGAATAAAGTGTTTGTAAAATTGTGTTGTTTTTTTCATTTTTAGTTGTATTTTGTTTAGTTGCGTTTCGTGTGTCTGTTAGATTTGTGTGTATTGGTTTAAAATTGTTTGTGTCTGATAGGATGTTCTTCATTTTGTTTAATCTACTGATTCGTATTCATTATGAATATTGTGTTTCCTTTATCTCCTTTTAGAATTTTTATTTTTTGTCTTGCTTTAGCTTTTTAATGAAAATTATGTCTCTTTTTGTAAGATTATTTTTTTAACTTTCTGTTTTATGAAATTATGTTGATGGTTTTGTGAGAAAATTCTTTTAAAAATCGTTTAAGATGTTGTTTTTTAATATTTCTGGGAAATATAAATTTTTATTTTTGCCTGGAAAGTTTGGCTGTTTGATGTCAATAAAATTATCTAAGTTGTCTTCTTTTTGTTGGTTGTTTTCTTGTTTTTGTTTTCTATGGAAAGTATCCCAATTCTCCTGGCTAGGTCTTCTAAACATGTTTTGATTTCTAAGGTTGGAATGTACCTAAGTGGTATTGAGAAGTTGAGTCCTTTGTTGAGTAAATGTATCTCGTCTCTGTTTAATTATCGGTCGGCTCTCTTAATTATGAGGTTAGTCAACGGTTTATCATGTTGATGTCTTTCCCGTTGTTTGCATCTTAGTTTTCTAGTTTTTAGTTGTGGCAGATCTTTTTGTTTCTGTCACTCCTAGTATTGATTTGATTCATGTTTCGTTGTATAAATCCGTAAATCTCTGGTTTAATGCAGCATGCCAGTTGATGGTGTAGGTTCATTTTTTTGCTTTTGTAAGTCATACAATTCTTTGTATTTCGTGTTCTAGTTTTTTCTGTAAATTTCGGATAATGTTTGTGTTTGTGTTAAAATTTGTTGATAGTTTTACCTTCACAAATTTTGGGGTAAGTTTTTTTTTCTACATTGTTGAATGAAGTAGATGTCATTTCTTCTATTGCTAATTCTTTGGTTTAAATTTCTAAGATTCTTAACGATCGTATGAACGTGTACTGTTAATAATGGTGTCCTGTATGCTTGTTCAGACATAATGGTAACAGGTAAGTACAAAAAACACAAAGACTTACACTTCTAGTACAATCCCTGATGTCGATAAAACCAACTTGTAGAGAAAAATGTGTGTAAAAACAAATGGCCTGACCATGGGCAACTCAGTTTCACCAGTTCTAGCCAGTATTTTTATGATACAAGTTGAAACATAAGCAATTAATACAGCGTTACATCCACCACTATACTGTTACAGATATGTAGATGACACAGTTGCGGGATTCACATCAACAGAACACACACTTAATTTTTTCAACCACATTAACACGATACATCCCAACATCAACTTCACATGTGAACAAGAACGAAGCAATCAAATATTATTTCTTAACCTCAAAATTACAAGAACCGACACACAATTTAAAACAGAAATCCACCGAAAATTAACCCATACTGTTATATACATTCCTTGGGATTCAGCACATGAAACAAAACAAAAACTCAACATACTAAGAAACTAAATCAATACAGCCATAAAACTATGCTAATCAGATAAAATTAAAGATGAATTAGACAAAATAAAACAATACTTCATCCACAACAATAAGTTTCCTCCACAAACCGTAGAAAACATGATACGCACACACAAAGACATAAAGCAAAATCAACCAACAAAAGTAAATAATCTCACGAATCAAGAAATCACGAAACCATATACTGCTGCATACCATATACTCCCGACATCAGCAGAGAAATAACTAACATTTGGAAAAAACTGGTAACAAAATATGACATTCCAGTTAATCCCAAATTTATTCAAAATCCAGGCAAAAAACTGAGGTCTATAATATGTAAGAACTACACTGACAAACATCATACCAACATTATTTATAAAATACAATGTGATAACTGCCAAGGCTTCTATATTGGAGAAACAAGTAGAAAAAAATGGGAACCAGATTTAAAGAACATTAAAAAGTCACATTCACACGTTTTCGAACACTGTAAGTCAAATAAGCACAACATAACCATAGAAAACACTCAAATACTAAATAAAGAAACAAACATAAACAAACGCAAAATTAAAGAAGACTTAAGTATACAACAACTTAAGCCCAAAATAATCCAATACAAAAGGGACGATTATAGTCACATAGACAATCAGCCTGAAAGGAAAGAGAGGATCACTCTGCCCAAGTCTTGATGGCTAAGAAGGTGGAGGAAGAAGCAAAAATGTTAATTACATGACAAAAGCTTTTACAGAATGCTCCAGATATCAGCTACTTCCTGGTCATCAGAGAGCAAGAACAAGTGGGGGGGCAGAGTTGTATTACCCACTGACATTTTGAATCTTGTCCCATATGACTTTGGAACTGATGCTGGTTGTGAACTTTATCCAAGATTGCTACTGGCTTTGACGTATTACTCACCAAACATGTCGAGAATGTGGAATATCTACAGAAAGTATCTCAGGCCTATTTTTGAGCTTTCTGTGCTATGTGGCAGGCAGGATTCCACCACAGACGAGGATATCGTGGTGGATGTGTCGAGGTGACATCAACCACGGCCAGTTTCTCTCAAAATTATAGGAAAATGATCACTGCTTCCTGAAGTCAGAATTAGTTTTTAATTTTCTTTTGCCATCACTTTTTGTGTCACTTAAACATTATATTTGCACAAAAATTTCTTTACAGATTTAACTTAAAAAGAAGCTCTCAAAGTATTTGGTACAATTTTTTTTAAGTTGTCTGGAAAATGATAGCTGCCATCTAGTGGCCATTAATAAATATAATGAATTTTTATTGGGTTCCTTCCTTTAATTGTGAAATCAAAGTATTTTACTTATTCAGAAAGCTATAGTAATCCTGATGATAGCTGTATATGAATAAAAAAAACGTTATGTGAAAAAAAAGAAATCTCACTTTCAATTCATTAGAAAAATAAAACAGTTAAAATTACAAAAGTAGATACACAGTTAGCCATGATACAACCACTCCTCCGGTTCATTTATCTCTTTCAAAATTTCTCTGTAGAACAACAGAAATTTTAAATGTATTATTTCTGTTTTATTAGAAGTAAAAATACTACAACAATATATTTTATAATCAAAGTTCACTGCCATATTTTAGAGGCTTACAGACAAATCATAATACACAAGATATTAAGCAGATACTGAAATTAACAAATACTTAACTGATTTTGTGTATTTAACAGCAGCTTGTAACCATCATGTCACTATGAAGGTATATGAACCATAACAAAAATAGTATCTACTGTGGTTTCACAAAACGTGGTATACAGTAAACAAGTATTTTGTAAACAAAAACAATTAAAATTTTCAGTTTTCTCAGAGAATTTTCACTGAAAGTTTGTGCATAAATATAGAAAGTAAGATAGTGGGTGAACGGTGCAAATATAAAGTGATTTTCATGTCAAAATAAAAACACTCTTTTTTATAAAAATCTTTTGAAACTTTATTTGCATAGTTACAAAAAATTCCTAAATATATATGACATTTTTTTCTTTTCAGAAAAACTTTGGAATGTTTTTCTTATTTTTATCCACCATAACATATACTTGGGTTGGTGGACTTAAACTTACCTTGTTACCACCATATAAAATTACGAAATAAATATAAATTACCCTTTTTCTTCCTGGAATGATATAAAGTATTGACAAGGTACTTGAACTGTTTATTTGTTTATTGCATCTTCAATGTTGTGTAACTAATAATTATAACTCACAAGTGAAAATTTGGTTACTGATAACTCATGTTTCTCGTTCTCTGGTGGAACATCTGGTTACTGATAACTCATATCTGTAGTATTCTGGTGATACTTCCGATTTCTAATCTCTCATCTTTGGAGTTCTCTGGTGAGAGTTATCGTTACTAAAAACTCAAGTTTGTAGTGTTATGCTGAGATTTCTTGTTACTTATAACTCATATTTGTGTTGTTGTGGTGACACTTTTGATTACTGAAAAATTATGTTCATCGTGTTCTGGTGAGACTTTTCGTTGCTGATAACTCAAACTGTACTGTAGCTATGGCGAAATTCCTGCTTAATGATAACCCATGTTTGTAGTTCTCTGGTGGGTCTTTTGGTAACTGAAAACTGAATAAAAATACAAGTAAAGTAAGTGTGTTAGAGATTTTAATTTTCTCTGTTTGATGTTCCATGTTTGTGTACAAAGTGTTCTGATAAGAGAAACTCAACAATAACATACCGTTACGTCACATGTTGATATGTGAATGACAGCGTTATTAAATCCTAACAAGTTAGTGTACAATATTCTGTTTGTTGTCAAAATTATTCATACCTCTAATACTGTTATTTAAATAGCAGATAAAAAGCCACCATAAACATGAGACAAAGATAAACTGATAGAGAGACACCACTGTTCATGATATACCGTATTTTCTTGCCGAATTTCTGACCCTAAATTTTGGACCTAATTTTTGGGGGTCGGCTTATCGGCCGATCAACAGCTTTGGACCTAAAAGTACCGAAGACCAAAATCGGCCCCAAAATCATACCTTTGATCTCACAGTTACGGCACAGTTATTTCAGTTGAATAAACTTTATTTATTAATAGAAAAAGGTCAATACATTACGAATGACATGTATTTGTAGAAATAACAAAATTCATAAAAAAATACACACTTTAATCTCAGAAATTTATTAAAATCCATCAAATTCATCATCTTCATCGTGAGAAGCACCAAATAATAGATTCCAATCCTCGGCAGAGACCTGGAATTTCATTGGTTACCTATTTACAGTGAATGGAGCCAATAACGAATGACATATTGATTCCACCTTCTGCTTTACTACAGAACGCCAACGATCACACACAACATGCATGCTAACGCCGAAACGAGACTAAGAAATCATTTTGAAGAAACTTGTCACTTCTTAAAAATGGCCTCGGCTTATTGGGCGGTAACAAGCAAAAACCCTAATTTTCAGAGCTGAAAATTAGCCTCGGCCAATTCGGCGATTCGGCTTATTAACCGGAAAATACGGTATATAAAAGGAGCAGTACATAATGTTCTCTGTCCAATCACATTCAAATTTTGTCTGTAACTACTTTCAAAGCCGGTTTTCATTGGTTGTTCTGCAGATCCACTCTGTAATATCATACAAGAGTAAAATAAAAAGATTGTCGTCAGTAAACTACTAAGAAAATTGTACAAAAAACGAAACACGAGTGATTAGTGTATGAAGAAATGAAAATTAGTTATCAAATACAATCATAGGATTTGGGATTAAGTGTTTAAAAACAATAGGTAGATTGTCTTCTGGAGAAACTTATCAGAGTCTACATGTAAACAAACATGAAAGTCTGGATTGGTGTTAATTTTTCTTTGTGACGTGCATTGAATGAATGTTACAAAACTAAAGAGTCTAAAATATTTCTGAGTAAAACTGTTAGTATACATTTAGAATTATGTTTCACTTAAACTATAAGAAAACTATTATCAATTTAAAAGTAAAATGCAGAAAATACACCTTATAAAATAAATATATCAAAGATTAAAAATTATACTTTTTAAGAAAGTGGTCTATTTGTAGTAAAGCACGAAAGTTTCTGTACTTCTCCAATATTGTGGAACAAAACCAGTTGGCTACAGTTGTAAGGCCGCAAATACACTATTGTTTCAGTGGTGAGATAAAGAAATATTAAAGATAAACAATGATTATACAATTATTAAATAAAAAACCAAAAGTATAATATCTAAAATAAAGATAAATAAAAAATTACACAATTTATTTTACACATATTTTTTGTGTATTGAAATGGTATGTAATAAACATTTTATATGTGAAATTATGTACAAAGCGAATTAAAAAAAAGATTGAAGTTAATGCACGGAAAAACCTACTTATCATTATAGGTATCTGTAGAGTGGAGAAAGAGACTGCAGTGAAAGTAACACGGGGGAAAGAAGTTTTATTGAAAAACAATTACAAAGCAATAAAGCTAAATATTTTGACATATGACTGAACCTATGCTGGAGAGAGCGCAATGGGTCTCTTTGCGTTCTATTATAGAATTGTAACTGTGTCTCTGCGAATTCATCTATAAACTCTCAGAATGTAATTCAGACTAATAAAATATGATTTCATATACACATAGTATAATTAGTATTATTCTCAAGGATCATGTACAATCCAAATATGTTGGCTGTTTTGTTTTGTATGATACGTGTATTAGGCAAGACATTGGAGTGAATACAAAAAAAATATTTGTAATTCTTTCCATTTTACTGGGCTGATTCTTTCATTCCATTACCGAATATAAATTTCAACACAACTATAATGCTTCACGGATCCCTTTTGACAACTGAATTAACTAGGGTGAAAATATTTACTTTCCCCTATATGTGTAATAAGGGCATGTCATAAGAGTTACGCTTGAATAAATATACTGGTGAAATTTTGTCTCATATAACTGTCATAGTACCCAAAACAATGTCTTAACAATGTAGAAAAAATATAGCAAGGACTATCACATGGTACGGGTGTATCTAGAAGAAATCAAGTTAACATCACTCAACAAATAAAGCTTTAAAAATGTGTTTAACACAATATATTAATTTGTTCTTACGTTACGACCCAAAAAGTGTAGAAAGTTGTCAGAAGATCAAAGGGTTCGCACAAATGCATTACGTAATGATGATTGGATTATTCAACAACTTGCTGCAGACTTGAAATAATTCCAAAACACCTGGATTATGAGATTAAGACATTTCGCCCGGCATGTTTTGTTAGTAGTTCGAATCATAATCTGAGGGTCTCGGGTTCGAATCCCCGTCACACCAAATATGCTCGCCCTTTCAACCGTGGTATTCGTTGGTAAAAGAGTAGCCCAAGAGTTTGCGGTGAGTGGTGATGACTAGCTGCCTTCCCTCT
>VWRL01001534.1:0-27952 GCA_011833715.1 Carcinoscorpius rotundicauda | reverse complement strand
AATAAAAATAACTAAAATTATATGCCAGAGAAATTAGTTAGATCACATAATATATCAAAGAAGTTTGGTTATGTCACTCAAATTTTTCCCACTTAAAAATGTATTTCTGATAAATACTTATCTTTCTGCATGCAGTGGCCATTCCTCACGTGCTTACCTTTGAGATTTTGTGCATGTCAGTAGCTTGAAGTGTCTCCCACTTACATTCTTATGTGAACTATAGTAGTACATGATTTAATTATCATGCAACAATAACCCTCTGTCTAGAGGAGAAGGATACATCTTTCATGTTTAATGCATCCCCATTAGCACTTGCACTTGAAATTTTCATTCTTAGACAATGCAATGTGTGGAAAGGTAGGTGTCAATCAGAAATACATTTAAAAGTAAGGAAAATGGTTAACTTCCAAAACAATCCACTTATCTCTCTTCAGTACTTCAGCAAAAGCATCAAAAAGTGAAAAGCTCTTGAGACAGGATATCTTATAGTAAGAGCTTATTAGAGGAGACAGTATACTCTTTGTTTGGGTAGATGTATGAAAGAAGGAAAGCAAACTTGAGTCAGGTAGAATACAAGACCAGTTGAACTATCTGTACAAGTCAGATGGACACAAGGTGTAGTACAATCATCAGGCCATATGGTTTATATGTACAAGTTACCATATATATACAGGAACTGACTCCAAACAAGAATACTTTTGCCCCATTTGGCTGGTAAAAACAACTATATAATAGTGGGGGGCCTATGCTACACTGACATGGATACTTCTGCCTTATTTCCCATTGCACTACACTGCCTGCTTGGACATGACCAGAGAGGAACTGTCCAGTATTTCACTCAAACACATTATGGGGGGGTCACACTGGGTAAACTTTAGAAAGGTTCTTTTATCCCATTTATCCCGATCACTGCAAAAGTACTTTACACAAGAAACCTATTTTGAAAACCTGGCATGTATGAGCCAGTAAAGTAGGCAGACACTTCCCTGATGCTGGCTTTTTACATGATATTATGTGAAAGATGTGGTTTGGAATGGACATCAAGATACTCACATATACAACCATAGATGTCTTGCATAAAAACTCCATCTCAACAGTAGTCACACAAAAATCAGGTTGGATGGGCTTTCCTTTACCTCTGTCATAATGTGGATTTGGAATACAAGTATAGTAGCCACTGAGTGGGTTCTAAATATAAGTGTTTAAAGATATAAATTAGGTGCTCACCCCATTAAGAGTGGCAAGTAGGTGGAAAAATAACACCTGGAGGATAATATGTCTGTTTGAAGATAAATGCCAGACAATGAAGGTGTGTATGTCGTCTGTAAGATTCAATCAAATGGTTTTCACAACAGTGACATCAGAGTGAATCAAGGTAAAAATCTGTTGAGAAGTGACATGACAGAATTTGAGAATGTCATCCTCATGGAAAAACAAATAACTCATATAAGACCTGAACCCATCTGATAAGAATAGTTGACTCATGATCCATGAATAAGGAGGAATCTTAGAGCAAGAACAGGTATATGCATCCTGAAATAGAGCAGTGCAAAACTAGATTGCCTGAATTGGGTATAAAAAGACAATCATGATCAGAACAATCATTGTGAGCTGAAAATTATGAAAGAGAATCAGAAAAAAATGACCCATCACTTGTCCAAACTACTTATATGTATGGAAGGAAAGATCAGTTAGGGAACAAAATGGAGCAAGATTTGTGGAACAAAGTACAGGAGGCATATATGGCTTAAATATCAGAGACCTGATGACCTTAAGCCTAAGGAAGAAGGAAAGAGGCTTCATGTAAAGATGAAAAACAAGTGGCTAAGATTTCAAACAGGTATTAGATAAACGTGTAAAGAACCACAAGAAAGTCTCAATAAGGCACATAAACTGAGTCATGAAAAGGAAGGAAAGACATGGAACAATAGCAGTAAAAGTCAAAGATGGCTAACAAAGCCTCATGACATCCTGCCATGGTGCAAACTGAAAATCTCTGGTCAAAACCTTGATAAAGAAAACCAAATGATGAGCAACAAGACAGCCCAGTGGCAGAAGGTGCCTGATGAGTCAGTAGGGATAAAAACACCAATTGCGTTTGGGATCTTAGATTAAAAGGATGAATCAAGCAGAACAAAAGAAGGGCAATACAAAATGATAAAGTGCCCATTTAAAAAAGAAATGGACAATCTCACGTGTGAACAATAAAGAACGACATTCCCAAATAAAATAGTAATAAAGTTGGAGAAGGAGGAAACCAAGAGAGAGCTGGCTAACAATGTGCTATCAACAGAACTTGACAAGGGGTGTTATGGAACTTCAATTAGAAACAGGAGGGAGGGGGTTAGATGGCAGGGAACACATGCAGAAATGAACAACATGAGCAAGATGGTTTGATAAAGGGTTTTATTGCATGGAAGACAAACATTTTTGACTTGGATGTTATGCACTTTTCTGTGAACAAGGATACCTTTTAGAGTTCTGTTTCTCTGGAAGGAAGCAATAAGAACTTCAGGAAATATCTGTTTACGACAATGATTGAGTTGAAGAAGATAAAAACGTTTCTTCAGAATCTGTGAAATGTTTTTGAGTTTAAACTGATAGATAATAATAAGAGAAATTCTATAAGAAAGTTTAGTATTACTTGAGATTGCACATCTAAATAGTGTTAAACCTTTCACAATTAACAAAGATCCTGGAGTCAGTGATCTACATTCATTGGTTTCATCAGAAAAATAACTTTATTCATTAATTAGTTTTATGAAGGCCAAATTTACTAAAACTTACTATTTTTAAGCTGATTTTTCTTGCCTGTTTTTATGAACTGATTAGTATATTTTCATCAGTCAGTCACCAGGTGTCATTTATTTTACTTAAACACCTTAGCATAATTTTACATATACACATTTATCCATTTCTAAACTAAAATATCCATAACACCTTTTCACATACACTTTTGTTGCCACTCGGTACATTGCACTAAAAATGAAATGCTTACAATAATTAATTGAAAATAAACGTTTCATGGAAAACCAAATATATACATATCACTCTTCAATTATACCTCCACACCCATTTTATCCTTGAGGAAAAAAGGTCAACCTTTCAAAGGTGCTTGGGGTTACAGGGTCTTTATTTCAAAAATAATACCATAAGAGTCAGTAGTCTTTTACAGTAAGATACTTTTTGGGTAAGTCAATTGTGAAGATAATACTTCTTGAATACAGTCAGGTTATTAAACTAAACAGGTATTAAATTTATGATACAACAAAATGTTCTGTTACCAATTGGAGTATAGAAAGTTTAATAACTAAAATATCAGAAACCTAACAAACAAGTCTGTTTTTAATATTTATACATTATGAATGTTAGTATCAGTGTCTTTTTAAATAGATGAATGTGTTTCATTCTAACTGCAAGTTTCACCACATGTGACATCACTGATATTTTCTGAGAGAACAAATCAAATCCATCACCTTTCAGAGTTACAAATTTATATATGATCTGTACATGTCTGACTGTCAAGTTTACTTAAGGAGTTGTTAAAGTTTTTAAATGGTGAAAATATATTTTCTGTATGTTTAATGCTAAAAAACAACATTAAATAGAAGTTTTTTACAACTTAGGTGCTTTCCATCCAAGTGGCACAGTAAACAAGTTAGAAAATCTTGATTTTCTGTAGAGTAACACGTATTTGAACTTGCTATATTTGTGGGGGGTTTCTTCTTATCAGCTTCCTCATGTTTCTTCTCAACAACTTCTTTTAATTTAGCTCCATCCCAATTTTCCACGGAGTCTTGTAGTAAAAAAATAAATACATAATGAAAGAGCTAGGTTCAATTAAATATCTAAATGTGTTTCTTTGTAGTAAAACTGATAACAAGGTGGTTCCACAAAGTTCAAGCAACAAACATAACAAAATACAATATGAAGTAGCAGAATATATTGAGCAATTTCACTGAAGGCCAACTGACTCATAGTTTATCTCTATCCACATAAACTCAAAGTAGCCAATCATATCAACATATGTATTCAGAAAAAAATTTATATCTAATGAAAAGCATACACCACATTACCAAGTAAAATACTTAATAAGTTTACAATTTTTGCATATTAGTTCTGTTCAAGCACAAATCAGGAATTAAACATCCACAGTTTGTATTTATTACCGGTAGTTGAGAGTACTTGTCAAAGATGTAAAAATTATACAAAGGACAACATTAAATAATGTTCCTCTTCACTTTTTTGTTACTAAATCCCTAATTACCTCATTAGATAATAATTGTGTAACCTACATTGTGGAAAGTAATAAGTGATTCCTTGAATTGGTCAATAACATTCAACCCATTAGTATCACACCTTTTACAACCCATACAAGAAAAAAATGCACATGCTTACTCCTTATTTTTTTCAACCACTGTATCATTCTGACGTAGTATCATTTTTTACTTTTTATTTCACTCTGGGTTTCTTTTACTTACTAATTTTCAAAGTACCCTTAATTTCACATGACAGCCTTCATCTTTCTAACAGTTGCCATTTTCATTAAACAATTTATCTTCATTATTTGAACAAAATAAACATACCAGAACATTATTTAATAAATATTTTCAACATACTTTGTAATTTCCTACCATATGAAGGTGCAGTAAACTTGTACAATTTGATGACAGTTTTTTATTTGGTGAACGTATTAAAAATATGTTCACAAACAATGCAACATAAAATCACAGTGTCTATTAAAAAGTAAAAACAGTAATTATAAACAAAGTATCAACAAAATAACTTTATTATGCTTTAAACAATATCAAGTTATGCAACCTCTTTGTTGCATACAATATATATTTCAGTGTATATCATTAAACCTGATGATGACAAAACCTTTTCCAAATACTATACATTCATTATCATGTTAAACTGTAAATAAGATTTCTTAAACCTTCAGTCCATCTTTAAACTGTACAAGCTTACTTACCTTATGCCAAGTTATCATATATTTTCTCTTTGAAGAAGTTTCTGTCGCTTTTAAACACGTATAATTTTATACAAAAACATATTCAGAATTCACAACAAAGGGAACAGAAAAGAAAGTTTACAAAGCTATAAAAACAACCTAATTTTTAACTTTATCAACACATGATAGTCTTAACTCTGTGCTGTATCCAAGAATATTTAAACTTTCTTAACAACTGTTCTCACAGCAATAATAGTTTTTCTTTCTCTCTTATATGAAGAGAGGTTCTAATTAGACTTCTGCTAGTTTAATTGATAAGTGTACATCACATTCATTGTTTTTTTATTTGTACCTATGAGTTACCAGTAACTAGTGATACAATTAATTAGAAAGTCTATTAATATTAGTTCATATAGGTTTTAATCAACAATTTAAAATTTGTATCTTTATTTCTACAAATGTGATCAATTAGAAAATAAAAACGGATAGACAAACATTTGAAATCTTTAATTTATAGTTTGAAAGAAAAACCATGTCAACATCTATATTCACATTTTAGTGTTCGCAAAAATCAATTCTGTTTTCAATTCTTTTTTTGTCATTTTTACTTATTTTGGATATCAACAGAACTAAAACATTTTGTCAGGAGCATTATAACTTTCAAACAATGAAAAACATATTTTAAGGTAGGCATATGTTACAAGAGCTACAGGTGTCAGAAATAATAACCGTAAATAATTATTTAAAAATTCAGGTTAAAATAAAGTTTTTTTTATTATCATTGAGAGAAAACAGATAAATTTATTGTAGCTTTTTTACCAAAATATCTGGTGTAGATAACCTAGTTGTTTTGTGCCATAAAATGCCAAGCTAACCAACCAACAATGAAAATGTCTAAACCCCTCTATTATATATTATAAATTATGAAAAATAACGCTAACTTTAATGAAAACAAATCTCCATAAAGTCTAGAATGCATGTACACTGTTTATTTCTGGTAAAAGCCAAGGCCTGAAAATTTACTATTCAGTTGATGTTCATATTATTGTATTAATAAGTTAATGTTTGAAGCTTCACCACACTGTTATACATCCCCTATGGATGTAGTAGAGGGTGAATAACAACTAAGGATCAGTTAGAACCTGGTAGATTAAGATATGTAGAAAAGGATGAACAACAACTAAGGATCAGTTAGAACCTTGTAGATTGAGATATGTAGTACAGGATGAACAACAACTAAGGATCAGTTAGAACCTGGTAGATTGAGATAGATATGTAGTACAGGATGAACAACAACTAAGGATCAGTTAGAACCTGGTAGATTAAGATATGTAGTACAGGATGAACAACAACTAAGGATCAGTTAGAACCTGGTAGATTGAGATATGTAGTACAGGATGAACAACAACTAAGGATCAGTTAGAACCTGGTAGATTGAGATATGTAGTACAGGATGAACAACAACTAAGGATCAGTTAGAACCTGGTAGATTGAGATATGTAGTACAGGATGAACAACAACTAAGGATCAGTTAAAACCTGGTAGATTGAGATATGTAGTACAGGATGAACAACAACTAAGGATCAGTTAGAACCTGGTAGATTAAGATATGTAGTACAGGATGAACAACAACTAAGGATCAGTTAGAACCTGGTAGATTGAGATGTGTAGTACAGGATGAACAACAACTAAGGATCAGTTAGAACCTGGTAGATTAAGATATGTAGTACAGAATGAACAACAACTAAGGATCAGTTAGAACCTGGTAGATTAAGATATGTAGTACAGGATGAACAACAACTAAGGATCAGTTAGAACCTGGTAGATTGAGATATGTAGTACAGGATGAACAACAACTAAGGATCAGTTAGAACCTGGTAGATTAAGATATGTAGTACAGGATGAACAACAACTAAGGATCAGTTAGAACCTGGTAGATTGAGATATGTAGTACAGGATGAACAACAACTAAGGATCAGTTAGAACCTGGTAGATTGAGATATGTAGTACAGGATGACAACAACTAAGGATCAGTTAAAACCTGGTAGATTGAGATATGTAGTACAGGATGAACAACAACTAAGGATCAGTTAGAACCTGGTAGATTGAGATATGTAGTACAGGATGAACAACAACTAAGGATCAGTTAGAACCTGGTAGATTAAGATATGTAGTACAGGATGAACAACAACTAAGGATCAGTTAGAACCTGGTAGATTGAGATATGTAGTACAGGATGAACAACAACTAAGGATCAGTTAAAACCTGGTAGATTGAGATATGTAGTACAGGATGAACAACAACTAAGGATCAGTTAGAACCTGGTAGATTAAGATATGTAGTACAGGATGAACAACTAAGGATCAGTTAGAAACCTGGTAGATTGAGATGTGTAGTACAGGATGAACAACAACTAAGGATCAGTTTAGAACCTGGTAGATTAAGATATGTAGTACAGGATGAACAACAACTAAGGATCAGTTAGAACCTGGTAGATTGAGATGTGTAGTACAGGATGAACAACAACTAAGGATCAGTTAGAACCTGGTAGATTAAGATATGTAGTACAGGATGAACAACAACTAAGGATCGGTTAGGACCTGGTAGATTGAGATATGTAGTACAGGATGAACAACAACTAAGGATCAGTTAGAACCTGGTAGATTGAGATATGTAGTACAGGATTAACAACAACTAAGGATCAGTTAGAACCTGGTAGATTAAGATATGTAGTACAGGATGAACAACAACTAGGGATCAGTTAGAACCTGGTAGATTGAGATATGTAGTACAGGATGAACAACAACTAAGGATTAGTTAGAACCTGGTAGATTGAGACATGTAGTAGAGGGTGAACAACAACTAAGGATCAGTTAAAACCTGGTAGATTGAGAGATGTAGTACAGGATGAACAACAACTAAGGATCAGTTAGAACCTGGTAGATTAAGATATGTAGTACAGGATGAACAACAACTAAGGATCAGTTAGAACCTGGTAGATTGAGATGTGTAGTACAGGATGAACAACAACTAAGGATCAGTTAGAACCTGGTAGATTAAGATATGTAGTACAGAATGAACAACAACTAAGGATCAGTTAGAACCTGGTAGATTAAGATATGTAGTACAGGATGAACAACAACTAAGGATCAGTTAGAACCTGGTAGATTGAGATATGTAGAAAAGGATGAACAACAACTAAGGATCAGTTAGAACCTGGTAGATTAAGATATGTAGTACAGGATGAACAACAACTAAGGATCAGTTAGAACCTGGTAGATTGAGATATGTAGTACAGGATGAACAACAACTAAGGATCAGTTAAAACCTGGTAGATTGAGATATGTAGTACAGGATGAACAACAACTAAGGATCAGTTAGAACCTGGTAGATTGAGATATGTAGTACAGGATGAACAACAACTAAGGATCAGTTAGAACCTGGTAGATTAAGATATGTAGTACAGGATGAACAACAACTAAGGATCAGTTAGAACCTGGTAGATTGAGATATGTAGTACAGGATGAACAACAACTAAGGATCAGTTAGAACCTGGTAGATTGAGATATGTAGTACAGGATGAACAACAACTAAGGATCAGTTAGAACCTGGTAGATTAAGATATGTAGTACAGGATGAACAACTAAGGATCAGTTAGAACCTGGTAGATTGAGATGTGTAGTACAGGATGAACAACAACTAAGGATCAGTTAGAACCTGGTAGATTAAGATATGTAGTACAGGATGAACAACAACTAAGGATCAGTTAGAACCTGGTAGATTGAGATGTGTAGTACAGGATGAACAACAACTAATGATCAGTTAGAACCTGGTAGATTAAGATATGTAGTACAGGATGAACAACAACTAAGGATCGGTTAGGACCTGGTAGATTGAGATATGTAGTACAGGATGAACAACAACTAAGGATCAGTTAGAACCTGGTAGATTGAGATATGTAGTACAGGATTAACAACAACTAAGGATCAGTTAGAACCTGGTAGATTGAGATATGTAGTACAGGATGAACAACAACTAGGGATCAGTTAGAACCTGGTAGATTGAGATATGTAGTACAGGATGAACAACAACTAAGGATTAGTTAGAACCTGGTAGATTGAGACATGTAGTATAGGGTGAACAACAACTAAGGATCAGTTAGAACCTGGTAGATTGAGATATGTAGTACAGGATGAACAACAACTAAGGATCAGTTAGAACCTGGTAGATTAAAATATGTAGTACAGGATGAACAACAACTAAGGATCAGTTAGAACCTGGTAGATTGAGATATGTAGTACAGGATGAACAACAACTAAGGATCAGTTAAAACCTGGTAGATTGAGATATGTAGTACAGGATGAACAACAACTAAGGATCAGTTAGAACCTGGTAGATTAAGATATGTAGTACAGGATGAACAACAACTAAGGATCAGTTAGTCTCCAATCATCTCCTTTCATTCTTAGTAGTCGGCTACGGGGAGAGGCACAGCTCAGCTGCAAGACTCCGCCCATCAAGGTGTTCAGCGTTCCTACTGCACGACTTGCGATGTATATTTTTTCTCAAAATTAGCAGAGTAATCTTTATTTAGAAGAAAAAGTGCGATATGAGGGCTATAATAAAACATAAGACTGTAATGTTATACTTGATTTTCTGAAAAAATTCAAGAAACTATAATTACCTTTTGATATACTCTTTCGCAACGTATTTAATTTTGTTGGCTGTGCGGCGCACAACTAGCACCAGAATATACGCCCCTAAAAATGGGTGATATCTAAGTTGTGATATTATTAGACCACGATTGTTGTGTTTTTTTGTTGTTGTTTAGAATTAAGCACAAAGCTGCACAATGAGCAATTTGTGCTCTGCTCACCACGGGTATCGAAACCCGGATTTTAGCGTGTAAGTCCGCAGACATACCGCTGAGCCACTGGGGTCATAAGGCCACCACTAAGAGACTCCTCTTGAAAGAGCTTTTCCAAACAAAGTTCGACAGTTTAATCCAATGGAATGTTTCTGAATAAATAACTTGTATCAAAACTAACCACTAAACATTCATCACAAGGATGTATGCCTTTAACAAATGAAAATGAATCCATGACAGTTAATTCATTAAATGTAAATGGATTTAATACAGTTACAAGGAATTTGGCTGTTTTATAACTATGGGTGTTGATTGCAGAAGATATAGGGCGTAAGGGATGATTCTGTTTATGAACATTAGGGAGGCCATACATTATACAAGATCGTGAGCCATTGGTTGAAAGCAGTGTCTGTTATTTTTTGTTGTTTTGTTTTTTAAGTCATTTTGGAAGCGTTAAAGTTAAAGATTAACATTAGTATATTTTCCTGTTAGTAACTTTACAAAGCTTTATAATTTTTTTTTGTAAATACTCATGACAAGCAATGTTTCCATTCTTACATCTATAATTAAACACACTAAATGTATAAAGTTTAACCAGGTAACGATGTTCTTTAAATCGGTCTTTCTCCTGTTAAACTTTGGATACATTTTTGTCGTATCTACTCGAGTCCTTCCAGCAAGCGTTTATGACACTGATTGTAATTTGTAATATTACAGTTTAAAATTAAGGGACTTGGTACAAAAGTTTTAGTTTTACAAGTTGGTAGAAGACATATCTACATCCACATTCTAAAGTTTGAAGTCAGATTTCTTTAGTGAACGGAAAGAGAATCAATATACCACCCACAGATTTTCTGGTGTGAATACGTAGTTTTATAAGAAAAATTACAATTCTTGTAACCACAAAAACTAATAATACTTCATTGTTTCTAACTTGTAAAATGTTCATCACAGAGGTATACACATGAGTATACATATATATAAAGACCATGTAACGTTTTCTTCTTGTATTCAGGTCGTCATGATCCTTTCAGTTTAATCTTTCGTAAAATTGGAAGAAAAATCTGTAACGTGTATGTAATCATTGACTTAAAATATCTGAACATTGTCCTTTTGACATCATGATCTTATTACTATTAGGTTTGTTCAAAGTCTTAATTACTTTGAGGTGAAAGGTACCGGCAGTTTAGGCAATAATGTAAATATATTTATTGAGAGATACATATCGTGCGTGTTTTTGTAATGTGTTTCGTGTGCACATATATGTACAAATACATTCCTTTATCAATAATATTAGCATGATATCCACAGAAGCAGTTAAACTTCAAAACTCTTCCAAATACAAATCATAAAATTATCAAGTTACCAGAGAAATCAACATTTATTAATTATTGTGGTGACACCTCATAATTTATTTTATACAAATATAAATCTCACAGATGTTTTCCTAGCTTACATAGGATTACAGTACAACAAAAACCACTACGTATGAGAGGTCCTGCTTCTTAATATTGGGTACAAAAGACATCAGATGTATAAAGACTGTTTATGTATATTTAAAGAAACGAAGACAAGTCACTAAGTGTTAACCTCCAACTTATCGTGTCCCACATGATTAAAGTTGTGGATAATCTTTGGATTGTGATGAGGAGAATTCACTACTTAAATTGTTTGAATATTTCTACAAGACCCTGATGTGTCTATTAAATGTATTTGTGTGGTTTATCGAATTATATATAAAAAAAACTAGTAAATAAAATAGTTATGTTGTAGTTTTGAATTAAGCACAAAGCTACACAATGGGCTATCTGTGCTCTGCCCACCACGGGTATCGAAACCCGGATTTTAGCGTGTAAGTCCGCAGACATACTGCTGAGCCACTGGGGGGCAGTTATATTGTAAATAATTACTTTCTGTAAGATATTTAGGTCATGCAAACCTATCTTAATTTTATACCAACGTATGTATGTGATATTAACATTAATTCTCAGCTATAAAATTTTCAAAACATTTCATCGTAATGATCTCAAGAAACAATTAAATAAACTTGTCTTTTGTTGTAGATTTTAAATACTGATTTTATTTTTTCTAAATAGTTTTAAATCGTTTCGATGATTGTATATTTTTAGAACTATAATTATTTTTTTGTTTTCATTCGAAAAACAAAGTACACATTTTGACTCCGTGGAGCGTTATAAGTGACGGTGAATCCCACTATTCATTGGTAAAAGAGAAGCCCAAAAGTTGGCGGTGATGACTAGTTGCCTTCCTTCTAGTCTTACACTGCTAAATTAGGGACGGCTAGCACAGATAGCCCTCGAGTAGCTTTTCGCGAAATTCCAAAACAAACAAACAAACGCATATTTTAAACTCCTGCAATTCAAGTTTATTTATGATATATTTAACACTAGATGGGGCAACAATCGTAATCGAGTTCTCATCGTGTCATACACGATAATTTAGTTCTCTTTGTAAATGTAATATTACGGTTCAATACAAATTTTGCAAATAACCTTGTTAAACGTTACCCTACCTGAACAATAGCTTTCAGAACGTTAGAAAAAAAACATTATTAGAGCTAAAAGTAGCGAATTTAATTCTAACGAACCTATTTTGATATAAAGGGTTAAGCAAACGATTTCAGCGAGTGTATCGGGTAGTTTGTGAATTTAGGAAGAAAAGAATGAAATTATGATGTTACATTAGAACATAGATGAAAGATACAACTGACGAACGGAGATTAAAGAGGAATAGCAAAGATGTAGTTTTTGTGGTACATGTATGGGTTAATGATGTAGGTAAAGGAAGGAAAGAGAAGGTAATTAATACATACGAGGGTTAAAAGTATTTAAAGAAGGAATACACAACTTATCTTTTCAGGAGTTTTACCCGGAATTAACTGTCGGTATTAAATAATATGTAGCTCACTAGGACAAATGATAGGCTTATACTGATATGTAAAAATGAACAGATTGATTGGTTGAACTTGAAGGATTAATTCAATGTATAGTGGGATCTCTTTGGAATGGGTGGTTTACATTTAAATAGGATATGGACTGTTGGGAACATAATATTTTGATATAAAGGGAATAACTAAGATATGTTTAAATGTGGATGATTTTATTGACAGAAATTTCTTTGAAATACAGGGTTGCTGGCTATTTAATTGAAATATAGTATTAAAAATCTGGAAGAAGTTACTTTATATGTAAAATACGAGTTACTTCCTGTTGGAGTTGAGGTTATAAAAGATAATAGCCATGACACTGAATCCATTTGGATAACTATTGGTAGATATAAAGGAAAAGTGTAGTGTTTTGCTGCATGTAGAGATAAGGAAGTAAGAGAAAGTTTAATTTTTATCTTGTTTGAAGATCTCAGAATAATTTTTGGTTAGAGAATAATCTAACCATCTTGGCATCTTTCTTCATAAATGATTTGAACATTTACTAAATACTGTAAAAGTTGTTTTTCGAGAAATGACCAATAACTGGAAAATATTTTTACCTATTTACTGATCAAATTTAGTGGATCAGTGATAGAACCAAATATTATCAAAATAAATAAATAAAAAAATTGAATATAGTTAGTTCAGGTTTACTTCTGTACACATTTTGTTTTGCTATCAAATTTATATTTTGGTGTACTTTACCTTTGTAATGAGGTATCTCAGTTTCATTATTTTCTCTTGGTAAAAGAAAAGGCAAAGCTATATACGAGATGAATTCATATTTAGTATTAGACAGCAATGATTATGTTAAGAGTAAGATCTAAGTCCATACTTGTGACATCTTTAAGATTAAGCTCTCCTGTTTAGCTAGTGTTGATACTTAGTGAATGATTGTTAATTTTGTGCCAATATTTTGCTGTGATTATATCTATTAAACACTTCATTATCGTTACTATGATCATATCAGAAGCATTATGTTAGTTTCTAATGTGCTTGTAGTGTCCAGTGAGTTAGTGTTAGTTTACAGACTTAAAGCTCAAACTCTGTTGTTCAGTTCGACACAACAAAAGGTTTTGCTCTAAATCAAACAATATATTGAGATAATTTTTTGTACTAAACATTTTCTTAATATTACTGTAACCATACTATTATCATTATGTTTGTCCAAATTTTACTTATACAGTTCAGTGAATGTCTTTCCTTCCAAAAAGTAAAAGCTGTTAAAGCTTTATTATGAAAAGCTTAGTAACATTTAGCAAAAGTACCTTAAGCTTAAAAATGAAACTTCCCCACTCTTCAGAACTGTAACATTTTATTAATTTGTTTTCAACAACACAAAATTTAGATTTTCCACAGTATGTTCGTTCACATGTCTTCAGACTTGTTTTTGTTCTTTTTTTCAAAATTTATTTAGTTCTAATGATTTCAATGATTCAAAATTACGTTCGGTTTTTTAATACAACAGGATTCACCATCTTCACTTGTGAAATATGTACATGTCATGAATAAAGATAAATTCGGATGTTGTTAGTCAGGAAAAATCGCATGAGTATGGTATGGTGTTAAAACTAATCTGGGACAAAAACATAACTTGTGAGTTATAAAAAAGCAATTATCTATCACTGTATTGCTCTGTGCTTTTTGTTTTTTTAATATATCTGTCTAACCGTTTTTTTTTATCCTACTCCGATTTGGGAACACCTTTCAGATGTTGGGTGCACAACCCACGGATCAAATTTTAAACTTTAAGTATAGCATAATTATAAATGTATACTAACAGTTTTACTCAGAAATATTTTAGATTCTTTAGTTTTGTAACATTCATTCAGTGCACGTCACAAAGAAGAATTTACACCAATTCAGACTTTCATGTTTATTAACATGTAAACTGACGAGTTTCTCCAGTACACAATCTACCTATTGTTTTTTTAACTACTAATTCGAAATCCTGTGATTTTATTTTTTGATTAATTTTCATTTCTTCACATACTAATTACTCATGTCTCATTTTTTGTACAATTTTCTTAGTAGTTTACTGACAACAATCTTTTTATTTTCTCTTGTATGATATTACAGAATGGATCTGCACAACAACCAATTAAGGCCGGCTTTGAAAGTAGCTTCAGACAATATCTGAATGTGATTGGACAGAGAACATTATGTACTACTTGTTTTATATACATCGTGAACAGTGGTGTCTGTCCGTCCGTTCATCTGTCTCCTGTTGAAAACGGCTTCACTTTTCATGTTGAGAGTGAAAAGCTATGGATGAAGTCAAGTACAACATTAACTTTTTAAATAACAATAGAACAGGTATGAATAATGTTGACAACAAACAGGATATTCTACATTAACATGTTGTGAATTAATAACACTGTGATTCACATATCAACATGTGACATGTTATTGTTGGGTGGTTCTTAGTAGAATACTTTCTGTACAAAGATGGAACAAGAGACATAGAAAACCAAAACCCATTTAACACACTTACCGTGGAATGTTACACAATAGTGTTGATAGAGACAGTGAATTTGAAGATCTACACTGTTAAAACAAACAGTCAAACTATAGACCAACACTGTTCAAAAACAGAGATTGAAACTGAAAACCAACACTGCTAAAACTGACGGTGAAATTAAAAATACTCACTGTTGAAACATACAGTGAAAGTGAAGACCGACACTGCTGAAACAGTCATTGAAGGTGAAGACCAACACTGTTCATACAGAGTGAGATTGAACAACAACACTGTGCAAACCGTCATTGAAACCGAAAACCAATAATGTTGATAAAAATCAGTGAAATTGAAGACCTGCACTGTTAAAATATTGAGTGAAAGTGAAGACAAACATTATTGACACAAACCGTAAAATTGAAGACCAACACTGTTGAAACAGTCACTAAAAGTGAAAACTAGTAGTGCTAAAATGTAGAGTGAAAGTAAAGACCATTAGTGTTGAAAAAGACACTCAAAGAGAAGAACAATCATGTTGAAACAGGTAGTGAAATTGAAGACCAGCACTGTGAAAACATTCAGAGGAAGTTAAGACCAGTGGTGTTAAAATGTAGAGTAAAAGTGAAGACAAATGCTGCTGAGAGGGAAAATCACATTAGAGACCAACGCCGTTCAAACAGACAGTGAATTTGAAAACCAATACTATTGAAACAATCATTGAAAGTGAAAACCAGTAGTATTAAAATGTTGAGTGAAAGTGAAGTTCAGCAGTATTGAAACAGACTGAAAATGTAGACTACACTGTGGATAAAGACAGTGAAATCGAAGATCAACAGTGTTGAAATAGCCAGAGAAAGTGAAGACCAACAGTGTGTAAACAGCGAGTTTAGCTGAGGAGCTATAGTATAAAAAAGTGAAAGAGAAGACTCATTCCAAAGACCGTTACTGTTGACACAGTCAGTGAAAGTGAAGATCAACAGTGTGAAAACAGTCAATTAAAGTAAACACCAAAAGTGATGAAAGGGACAGTGAAACTGAAGAATTTTTATATGCAAAAACGGCTCTTCTGGGCCCAGAAAACACTTCAAATAGAAGAGCGAACAACGTTTCGACCTTCTTCGGTCATCGTCAGGTTCACAAAGAAAGGGTTACTGGCCGGAAGCTGACCACATGTTTGGAAGGGGTTGTATAACTGAGTGTTGCAATGTAGAGGGCGCGGTTTGAATATATAATTTTGTCTAAAATATTAATATAGGTATAATGGTGTTCCTTTATATTGGTTTATTTTGGGTTTGAGTTGTTGTATAAGTAAGGCTTCTTTAATTTTTCGTTTGTTTATGTTTGTTTCTTTATTTAGTATTTTAGTGTTTTCTATGGTTATGTTGTGTCCATTTGACTTGCAGTGTTCGAAAACGTGTGAAGGTGACTTTTTATGTTCTTTGAATCTGGTTTCCATTTTTCTACTTGTTTCTCCTATATAGAAGTCGTGGCAGTTATCACATTGTATTTTATAAATAATGTTGGTGTGGTGTTTGTCAGTGTAGTTCTTACATAGTATAGACCTTAGTTTTGTGCCTGGTTTTTGAAGAAATTTAGTGTTAAATTCCCAGATAAAATTACAAATTTATATTTTCCAGAACCACCTAAAAACATTATCTTAAACGGTTTTTTTCAAAGAATTTTCTTACAATCTATCAACATAATTTCACAAAACAGAAAACTAAAAAACAACCTTACAAAAAGAGACATTAATTCCATTAGAAACCTAAAACAAGACAGAAACATAAAAATTCTAAAAGCAGATAAAGGTAACGCTATAGTAATAATGAACACGAATGAATACATACAAAAAATGAATAACATCCTATCAGACACGAACAAATTTAAACCAATACACACAAATCCAACAAAGACACATAAGACGCAACTAAACAAATTACTACTACAAATGAAAAAAGCCAACACAATTTCACAAACACTTTATTCCTACCTACGTAAAACCGACTCACGCACACCGCAAATATACGGCATCCCCAAACCTCATAAACCAGATTGTCCATTACGACCAATAATGTCAACATATGAATCGTTTAACTACAATCTTGGTAAATACATAGCATGGGCATTCTCCAAATATGCAACATCAGCCAGCTCATTCATCAAAGACTCTTTTAATTTCAAGTCTAATCTAAATCAACTTAATCATAAAGCCTTAATGGCCAGTTTCGATGTTATATCCCTCTTCACAGAAGTTCCAACAACAGAAGCCTGCAAGATAGCCTTAGAACTCTATATTCGAGACCCTAACCCGATTATAGACATTCCCAGTAACCAGTTAGCAACCCTCATAGAATTCACCACAATAAAGACAAACTTCATGTTCAACAACCAAAACTATATACAAACAAATGGCCTAAGCATGGGCAACCCAGTATCGCCAGTTCTAGCCAATATTTTTATGACACAAATTGAAACACAAGCAATTAATACAGCATTACATCCACCACTATACTGGTACAGATATGTAGATGACACGGTTGCGGGATTCGAATCTACAGAACACATACTTAACTTTTTCACTCACATTAACTCTATACATCCCAACATTAACTTCACATGTGAACAGGAAGAAAGCAATCAAATATCATTTCTTAACCTCAAAATTATAAGAACCGACACACAATTCAAAACAGAAATCCACCGAAAAATCACCCATGCTGGACTATACATTCCTTGGGACTCAGCACATGAAACAAAACAAAAACTCAACATACTAAGAAACCAGATAAACACAGCCATAAAACTATGCTCACCAGATAAAATTAACGATGAATTAGATAAAATAAAACAACACTTCATCAACATTAATAAGTTTCCTCAACAAACCGTAGAAAACATTATACGCACACACCTAGACAGAAAGCAAAATCAACCAACAAAAGTAAATATATCTCACGAATCAAAAAATCACGAAACCATATACTGCTGTATACCATATATTCCTGACATCAGCAAACAAATAACCAACATTTGGCAAAAACTAGTAACAAAATATAACATTCCAGTTAACACTAAATTTATTCAAAAACCAGGCACAAAACTAAGGTCTATACTATGTAAGAACTACACTGACAAACACCACACCAACATTATTTATAAAATACAATGTGATAACTGCCACGACTTCTATATAGGAGAAACAAGTAGAAAAATGGAAACCAGATTCAAAGAACATAAAAAGTCACCTTCACACGTTTTCGAACACTGCAAGTCAAATGGACACAACATAACCATAGAAAACACTAAAATACTAAATAAAGAAACAAACATAAACAAACGAAAAATTAAAGAAGCCTTACTTATACAACAACTCAAACCCAAAATAAACCAATATAAAGGAACACCATTATACCTATATTAATATTTTAGACAAAATTATATATTCAAACCGCGCCCTCTACATTGCAACACTCAGTTATACAACCCCTTCCAAACATGTGGTCAGCTTCCGGCCAGTAACCCTTTCTTTGTGAACCTGACGATGACCGAAGAAGGTCGAAACGTTGTTCGCTCTTCTATTTGAAGTGTTTTCTGGGCCCAGAAGAGCCGTTTTTGCATATAAAAATTCTCAACAAGTGGGTTTCTCGACATCACTGAGTGAAACTGAAGACCAACACTGTTGAAACAGTCAGCGTCACATTAGTGTGTGTCCTTTGTTAGGAGCAATTACAAATAGTATTCGGTGCATTCAATTGTACGGAACTGTGCATTTTGTTGTTGTACTTGTTCTGTATGTAATACATGTGTTTGTGAGGTCTCTTCAAGATGTGTGAATTAAAAAACAAGACTGTTCTCGTTCGATTTCCCGAGATTAAGCAACGTCCGGCCCGCGACGATCACGTTTTTTTTCCTTCTTTTTCACGTTGAAATTGGTAGGTCTCGCAAAGAGCTTATCGACACCTCAATCAAGTATAGATAACATCTGGAGAGTGATTAATAAACACGTTTATATAAATCAAGTGTAAATAACACCTGGAGAGTGATTAATAAAGATATGTTGAAATAAATCAAGTATAGATAACATCTGGAGAGTGATTAATAAAGATATGTTGAAATAAATCAAGTACAGATAACACCTGGAGAGTGATTAATAAAGATATGTTGAAATAAATCAAGTATAGATAACATCTGGAGAGTGATTAATAAAGATATGTTGAAATAAATCAAGTACAGATAACACCTGGAGAGTGATTAATAAAGATATGTTGAAATAAATCAAGTACAGATAACACCTGGAGAGTGATTAATAAAGATATGTTGAAATAAATCAAGAATAGATAACACCTGGAGAGTGATTAATAAAGATATGTTGAAATAAATCAAGTATAGATAACACCTGGAGAGTGATTAATAAAGATATGTTGAAATAAATCAAGTACAGATAACACCTGGAGAGTGATTAATAAAGATATGTTGAAATAAATCAAGTGTATATAACACCAGGAGAGTGATTAATAAAGATATGTTTATATAAATCAAGTACAGATAACACCTGGAGAGTGATTAATAAAGATATGTTGAAATAAATCAAGAATAGATAACACCTGGAGAGTGATTAATAAAGATATGTTGAAATAAATCAAGAATAGATAACACCTGGAGAGTGATTAATAAAGATATGTTGAAATAAATCAAGTACAGATAACACCTGGAGAGTGATTAATAAAGATATGTTGAAATAAATCAAGAATAGATAACACCTGGAGAGTGATTAATAAAGATATGTTGAAATAAATCAAGAATAGATAACACCTGGAGAGTGATTAATAAAGATATGTTGAAATAAATCAAGTATAGATAACACCTGGAGAGTGATTAATAAAGATATGTTGAAATACATCAAGTACAGATAACACCTGGAGAGTGATTAATAAAGATATGTTGAAATAAATCAAGTATAGATAACACCTGGAGAGTGATTAATAAAGATATGTTGAAATAAATCAAGAATAGATAACACCTGGAGAGTGATTAATAAAGATATGTTGAAATAAATCAAGTATAGATAACACCTGGAGAGTGATTAATAAAGATATGTTGAAATAAAACAAGTACAGATAACACCTGGAGAGTGATTAATAAAGATATGTTGAAATAAATCAAGTGTATATAACACCAGGAGAGTGATTAATAAAGATATGTTTATATAAATCAAGTACAGATAACACCTGGAGAGTGATTAATAAAGATATGTTGAAATAAATCAAGAATAGATAACACCTGGAGAGTGATTAATAAAGATATGTTGAAATAAATCAAGTATAGATAACACCTGGAGAGTGATTAATAAAGATATGTTGAAATAAATCAAGTATAGATAACACCTGGAGAGTGATTAATAAAGATATGTTTATATTAATCAAGTATAGATAACACCTGGAGAGTGATTAATAAAGATATGTTGAAATAAATCAAGTACAGATAACACCTGGAGAGTGATTAATAAAGATATGTTGAAATAAATCAAGTACAGATAACACCTGGAGAGTGATTAATAAAGATATGTTGAAATAAATCAAGTGTATATAACACCAGGAGAGTGATTAATAAAGATATGTTGAAATAAATCAAGTACAGATAACACCTGGAGAGTGATTAATAAAGATATGTTGAAATAAATCAAGAATAGATAACACCTGGAGAGTGATTAATAAAGATATGTTGAAATAAATCAAGTATAGATAACACCTGGAGAGTGATTAATAAAGATATGTTGAAATAAATCAAGTACAGATAACACCTGGAGAGTGATTAATAAAGATATGTTGAAATAAATCAAGAATAGATAACACCTGGAGAGTGATTAATAAAGATATGTTGAAATAAATCAAGTATAGATAACACCTGGAGAGTGATTAATAAAGATATGTTTATATTAATCAAGTATAGATAACACCTGGAGGGTGATTAATAAAGATATGTTGAAATAAATCAAGTATAGATAACACCTGGAGAGTGATTAATAAAGATATGTTGAAATAAATCAAGTACAGATAACACCTGGAGAGTGATTAATAAAGATATGTTGAAATAAATCAAGTGTATATAACACCAGGAGAGTGATTAATAAAGATATGTTTATATAAATCAAGTACAGATAACACCTTGAGAGTGATTAATAAAGATATGTTGAAATAAATCAAGAATAGATAACACCTGGAGAGTGATTAATAAAGATATGTTGAAATAAATCAAGTATAGATAACACCTGGAGAGTGATTAATAAAGATATGTTGAAATAAATCAAGTACAGATAACACCTGGAGAGTGATTAATAAAGATATGTTGAAATAAATCAAGTGTATATAACACCAGGAGAGTGATTAATAAAGATATGTTTATATAAATCAAGTACAGATAACACCTGGAGAGTGATTAATAAAGATATGTTGAAATAAATCAAGAATAGATAACACCTGGAGAGTGATTAATAAAGATATGTTGAAATAAATCAAGAATAGATAACACCTGGAGAGTGATTAATAAAGATATGTTGAAATAAATCAAGTATAGATAACACCTGGAGAGTGATTAATAAAGATATGTTGAAATAAATCAAGTACAGATAACACCTTGGGAGTGATTAATAAAGATATGTTTATATTAATCAAGTATAGATAACACCTGGAGAGTGATTAATAAAGATATGTTGAAATAAATCAAGTACAGATAACACCTGGAGAGTGATTAATAAAGATATGTTGAAATAAATCAAGTGTATATAACACCAGGAGAGTGATTAATAAAGATATGTTTATATAAATCAAGTACAGATAACACCTGGAGAGTGATTAATAAAGATATGTTGAAATAAATCAAGAATAGATAACACCTGGAGAGTGATTAATAAAGATATGTTGAAATAAATCAAGTATAGATAACACCTGGAGAGTGATTAATAAAGATATGTTGAAATAAATCAAGTACAGATAACACCTTGGGAGTGATTAATAAAGATATGTTTATATTAATCAAGTATAGATAACACCTGGAGAGTGATTAATAAAGATATGTTTATATTAATCAAGTACAGATAACACCTGGAGAGTGATTAATAAAGATATGTTGAAATAAATCAAGTGTATATAACACCAGGAGAGTGATTAATAAAGATATGTTTATATTAATCAAGTATAGATAACACCTGGAGAGTGATTAATAAAGATATGTTTATATTAATCAAGTATAGATAACACCTGGAGAGTGATTAATAAAGATATGTTTATAAATATCAATATAAAAACAAGAATTATTTCATTAAAAAGTAAGTGAAGAATAAAGTTATTTTTCTGAGAAATGAAACTAAAGTTCGGAGATCATTGATTCCTGGATGTAGATTAATTCAGAAACGTTGAACAGTCGACGGGAGTCCCGGGAAGAGTTGTCTTTTCTTTGTAAGGGATCGGCTCCCTGGAATCGGCTCGCCCGGAGATAGGGATGCTGTACCCGTAAAGCACCGCGGCTCTTGCGGTGTCCGGAGCGCTCCTGTCGGCCCTTGAAGAGTTTCAAGGTCGCCGTCAAGCAGAGCAGACGTGCAAGTCAAGTGCTGCGAGACAAGTACATTGAAGTCTAAGTATTCGGTGAAGTGCATAAAGTTTTACTCAAAAAGGTTAAACCTTAGTCCTTATCAGGACTAGTAAAACAATATGAAGCGTAAGAAAATAGTAACAAGATCCAACGGACAAGCTCTTTCAAACGAAGAGATCATGGAGATGCTAAATAAAGCTATCGAAGGACCAGCCTCTGAATCACTGAGTAGTTCAACCGAGAGTTCCGAAAGTGAACACTCAGGAACTGAAGAGACACCAAGACCAGACTTTCACGAAACAAACGAGACATCCAACAAGAGGAGGCTGAAGAAGAAGAAGAAAAAGGACACGGTAAGTATAGTTTCTGACTATTCTACTAACCCTAACCTTAACGACGCTAATGATAGTACTAAAAATCAAAGTATCAGTAACACATCTCATGTTGGCGAAGACAAAGCCACTTGCTCTAAAGATAATAACTTGAATACTAACAACACCACCAATGTCACTAATTCTAAGAACACCACCACTGTCACACATACACACAATTCTCCTAACTACAGAGTCCCTACTCTGTTCATCGAAGGAGTAAACAAAACAACACGCATTCCAGAGATTGTAAAACAACTGAAGGCCTATTACCCAGGCATTCAGTTTAAAGACATCAAACGTCTTCCTAATGGAAGAATCATGCTCAAATGTACCGAACCGCAGGAGTTTGCGCATATTTTGGCCCACTGGCCCAAGGATGCCTTTGGTGTTCAAGCCACTATCACTACACCAAAAACCAACACGCCAAAACCAACAGTCATTATCAGAGGTGTCGATTTCGACATTGAAGACCAAGAAATCACCGACGAACTAATAACTCAAGGCTTTGACATCGCATCATCAAACAGAATCATCTCATTCAAAACGAAACAAAAAACGCCACTCATCAAGGTAACCGTCAACAAAAAAGACGATCAGGAAAAATTATTAAAAAACGGTTGCTTTCTATTTTTCAAAAGACACACGACCGAACCGGAAAAAACACACCAAAAACCAATTATCCACTGCTACAAATGTCAACGGTTCGGACACACAAAAACCAATTGTATGGCCAAGGACAGATGTGTTAGATGTGGCGGATCCCACGAGGTCGCTCAGTGTCCTAACGAGCGTAATCAAGTTAGATGCGCTAACTGTCAGGGCCCCCACGCAGCCAGTTACAAAGGCTGCCCCAAATACACCCAAATACGCAACAGATTCCTTCTCAAAACCACGAACAACAATAATCAAACCCACAGCTATCAAAACAACACCAAACAACCTTTACTACCAACTCCAACCGACTCGCAAACCAAACACGCTCAACCTCAACCAACACGTACTTACGCGGACGTAACACGCCCGAAAACATCACAAGCATTCAACCCCACAGATTTCACTACAAACTTGCTAGCAATGCTGATAGAATTGAGTGATCTCCCCTTATTTGAATCGAGGCACGAGTCACTCATAGCTGTTTGCAGCCTTGCAAGCTACTACTTTAACCTTCCTCACCTCAAACCACACCACCTCTCACTCAAAATTCATGCAAGAGAAATAAAACAACACAATGACACAACACATTAAAATCCTACACATCAACTGCCAAGGAAATCTCAAAGACAAAAGAATAGAAATATACAACATAAACAAACATATAAACGCCAACATAATCATCGTTTCAGAAACACTTTGCACAGAGAAACAAAACACTACAATCCCGGATTCATCTCACACAGCATACCTCACTCAGAAAACAATAGAGGTATAATAGCTTACTTCAGTACGAAAATATCGCATCTAATCTCGATAGAAGATTCCTTTAAATCTAACATTAATGAAACCATTTTCTGTAATATTCACTTCAACAACCGGCTAACTATTCCGATTCTAGCCGTATATTGCTCACCATCCAAAGATATCGATATCAACTTCCTACAAAAAAGTGTTAATCGTAAACCCAAACCAATTATTATTGGAGACTTTAATTCACCACATTCAGAATTAAGGGTAACAGAGACACACGGAGAGGATCATGCTTAAAAAATTTTATCTCAAGAAACAATATGCACCTAATCAATGACCATACACCTACACACTTTTCAGCTGCTAACGGCTCATATGATGTACTAGATCTCATCATCGCACCCAAGGACATGGTTAATAGAATAATTAACTTTAAAGTGCATGATGAGATCACCAGTGACCACTTCCCCGTGTCATGCATGATTCACCCGCGCCACCCTGCTGTGGCGTACGTGACTCCTTCAGCATACACCTACACTGAAACAGACTGGCTCACTTTTAATGCCTCTCTGGACTCACATCTACCCCATCCAATCGAACAGGTAGATAACAAAACAGAACTAGACAACTATGTTGATCAAATTACAGAAGCCATAAAAAAGCCATTAAAAACACAATTCCTAAATCAAAAAGAAAACAATCACTTATTCAATGGACTTTAACACCAGAAATTCACGCACTAATAATCAAACGCAGACAATTAAGACGAATACACTACGTCACACGCGATCCACACATTAAAACAGAAATCAATAAAACAAATACAAAAATTAAACAAGAAATAAAAAAAGTAAGAGAAAACAATTGGCATAACTTCTGCAAAAACTTAGAAAAAACCAAGAACAATCCAAAAGAATTCTGGAAAAATTCAAGAGTATCGCTTCAGACAAAAACACAAATCACATGCTACAACATATCACACACAACAACAAAATCGCAAGGACGGACGTAGAGAAAGCTGACTTATTAGCTGACTATTACAAATCCTCTTTCAGCGATTTAAACTCAGTAGATTTCGACACACAACACCAACACCATGTCAACAACTACATAAATACAAACAAAGCTTCATTCTCACCAGGATATCCCGGAGAGACACTAGAAGTATACTCAAATTCAATCAATAGAAAAATAACCATAACCGAACTAAAGATTAATATCAAAAACTTGAAGAACACTTCCCCTGGACATGACCAAATACCAAATATCATTCTCAAAAAAAGTTCCACTCTCCTACTACAACACCTCACAAACATCATGAACATTTCACTAGCGACAGGGTATTATCCTGACACGTGGAAAAAAGCCATCATAACAACGATTCCCAAGAAACAAACTAACAGAACAAATCCAGATAATTTCCGCCCAATCAGTCTGTAAAGCTGCCTTGGCAAACTGATGGAGAGAATTATCTCCAACCGTCTCCTACATTTTTGCGAATCAAACAACATACTTCCAGAATCTCAAAATGCCTCCAGAAAAAATAGACAAACAACAGATCACCTCACACGACTCACCGAATCAATCTACAAAGCTTACAACAACAATCAAGTAACCATCGGGGTATTCCTAGATGTCAAAAAAGCATTCGACAGCGTTTGGCACAATGCCATCATATACAAACTAAATCACCTACAAATAAATCCTACGATAGTCAAATGGATTTCAATTTTTTTAACCAACAGAACAGCACAAGTAAAAGTCAATAAAACCATATCCAAATTATTTAATATAACGGCAGGAGTGCCCCAAGGATCAGTCCTCTCTCCACTTCTATACATAATCTTCGTCAGTGACATACCTTTTCCAAATCTAACATACACACACAATTCACAATACGCAGATGACATCGCAATCTGGAGCACCTCCAGAAACCCAGCAATGGCCATGTCTCACGTACAAGAATCACTAAACAAAGTATCAACATGGAGCAACAAGTGGAGGGTCGTGTTAAATCCGACAAAAACACAAGCAATTACCTTCTATAGAAAACTAAAGAAGCAAAGAAAAAATCTAGAAAAAATAAACCTATCACTTGGAAACACAACCATTAACATGAGCAAAAACATCACTTTCAACACAAAACTAACATGGAAAAAACACATAAACAATATACACTCATCAATCAGTTTTTGTTTTGTTTTTAGAATTTCGCACAAAGCTACTCGAGGGCTATCTGTGCTAGCCGTCCCTAATTTAGCAGTGTAAGACTAGAGGGAAGGCAGCTAGTCATCACCACCCACCGCCAACTCTTGGGCTACTCTTTTACAAACGAATAGTGGGATTGACCGTCACATTATACACCCCCACGGCTGGGAGGGCGAGCATGTTTAGCGCGACTCGGGCGCGAACCCGCGACCCTCGGATTACGAATGCACGCCTTAACGCGCTCGGCCATGCCAGGCCCCTCATCAATCAGAAAAAGGATTTCATATCTAAAGACTATAACTGGTAAACAATCGAAATGCGCACCGAACACCATCATACAAATATACAAGGCTTACATCCGTTCACTAATAGAGTACGGATGTCAAGTAACATACAATATGTCAAACAACACACTCCAAAACATCCAAGTGCAACAAAACAAAATATTAAAATCCGCATTCAGTTTACCATCTTTTACGCCAACAAATTATCTACACCAAATTAGTAATTTACCAACTATAAAAGACAGAATAACAGAACTTTCTCTGAAATATTATCTAAAAGCAGAAAATAGAAACAAACTAACGGCATCACTACACAAATTATCAAGTGCACTAACGAAATTCATATCACCTTACAACATATTTCAAGAATCACAATCCACTCAAGAAAGAATCTAAATAAATAAAATCTATGTTATTAACATGAATTCCTTTTTTTTTTTTCAGGTACAGGGCACACGACAGGCAAAACTGTGTGAAAGTGGGTTTTCTCGGGGCACTCCCGTTTCCCCCCACTTCAAAATCTTCAGGCATTAGATTTCTAGATCCCAGCCTAGGCAACCTTTTTGCCAGACCCAGAATCGGGCCGTTTGATTTGATCTGAATTTGAATGAATTACATTCATGTTCACATCTGCCGAACTTTTTCCTTTCGGGACAGGTCCCGGCCTTTCTTTCCACTGCCGCCTTTGCCTCCACCCAAAAGAACATTTGGTGAGACTTTCCCCACCCAAAAAGTCAAGAATAATAACGATAATTAATTTATTAAAGTAAAAAAAAACAAAACAAAAACACCACTTAATCTTAATAACAATCCACGAAAGGGGACGAAGAGGAACTACAATGTTCCTGAACACCCCGGTTGGGGAGAGA